>CM059261.1:6273410-6493821 GCA_030347555.1 Lablab purpureus | reverse complement strand
GATATATTATTTTTCATCCGTAGTTTTGTTTTACAAAAAAGAAACTCAATTTTTCATAATTTTGAAATTTATATTTTATTCTCGATACTACGTACTATTGTTTTATGCAAAAGAACTCAATGTTTTGTAATTTTGAAATTTATATTTTATTTTTGATCCCTACTTTTGTTTTACAAAAAGAACTCAATTTTTAGTAATTTGGATATTTATATTTTCTTTTCGATCCGTACTTTTGTTTTAGACAAAAATTCAATTTTTAATAATTTCGAAATTGGTATACTATTTTTCATCCGTAGTTTTGTTTTACAAAAAAGAAACTCAATTTTTCATAATTTTGAAATTTATATTTTATTCTCGACACTACGTACTCTTGTTTTATGCAAAAGAACTCAATTTTTTGTAATTTCGAAATTTATATTTTATTTTGGATCCCTACTTTTGTTTTACAAAAAGAACTCAATTTTTAGTAATTTGGATATTTATATTTTCTTTTCGATCCGTACTTTTGTTTTAGACAAAAAATTCAATTTTTAATAATTTCAAAATTGATATATTATTTTTCATCCGTAGTTTTGTTTTACAAAAAAGAAACTCAATTTTTCATAATTTTCAAATTTATATTTTATTCTCGATACTACGTACTTTTGTTTTATGCAAAAGAACTCAATTTTTTGTAATTTCGAAATTTATATTTTATTTTGGACCCCTGCTTTTGTTTTACAAAAAGAACCCAATTTTTAGTAATTTGGATATTTATATTTTCTTTTCGATCCCTACTTTTGTTTTACACAAAAAATTCAATTTTTAATAATTTTGAAATTCACATATTATTTTTCATCCGTACTTTTGTTTTACAAAAGAGAAACTCAATTTTTCATAATTTTGAAATTTATATTTTATTCTCTATACGTACTTTTATTTTATACAAAAGAACTCAATTTTTTGTAATTTCGAAATTTATATTTTATTTTGGATCCCTACATTTGTTTTACAAAAAGAACTCAATTTTTAGTAATTTGGATATTTATATTTTCTTTTCGATCCGTACTTTTGTTTTAGACAAAAAATTCAATTTTTAATAATTTCGAAATTGATATATTATTTTTCAACCGTAGTTTTGTTTTACAAAAAAGAAATTCAATTTTTCACAATTTTGGAATTTATATTTTATTCTCGATACTACGTACTCTTGTTTTATGCAAAAGAACTCAATTTTTTGTAATTTCGAAATTTATATTTTATTTTGGATCCCTACATTTGTTTTACAAAAAGAACTCAATTTTTAGTAATTTGGATATTTATATTTTCTTTTCGATCCGTACTTTTGTTTTAGACAAAAAATTCAATTTTTAATAATTTTGAAATTGATATATCATTTTTCATCCGTAGTTTTGATTTACAAAAAAGAAACTCAATTTTTCATAATTTTGAAATTTATATTATATTCTCGATACTACGTACTCTTGTTTTATGCAAAAGAACTCAATTTTTTGTAATTTCGAAATTTAAATTTTATTTTGGATCCCTACTTTTGTTTTACAAAAAGAACTCAATTTTTAGTAATTTGGATATTTATATTTTCTTTTCGATCCGTAGATTGGTTTTAGACAAAAAATTCAATTTTCAATAATTTCGAAATTGATATATTATTTTTCATCCGTAGTTTTGTTTTACAAAAAAGAAACTCAATTTTTCATAATTTTGAAATTTATATTTTATTCTCGATACTACGTACACTTGTTTTATGCAAAAGAACTCAATTTGTTGGAATTTCGAAATTTATATTTTATTTTTGATCCCTACTTTTGTTTTACAAAAAGAACTCAATTTTTAGTAATTTGGATATTTATATTTTCTTTTCGATTTGTACTTTTGTTTTAGACAAAAAATTCAATCTTTAATAATTTCGAAATTGATATATTATTTTTCATCCGTAGTTTTGTTTTACAAAAAAGAAACACAATTTTTCATAATTTTGGAATTTATATTTTATTCTCGATACTACGTACTCTTGTATTATGCAAAAGAACTCAGTTTGATGTAATTTCGAAATTTAAATTTTATTTTGGATCCCTACTTTTGTTTTACAAAAAGAACTCAATTTTTAGTAATTTGGATATTTATATTTTCTTTTCAATCCGTACTTTTGTTTTAGACAAAAAATTCAATTTTTAATAATTTTGAAATTGATATATTATTTTTCATCCGTAGTTTTGATTTACAAAAAAGAAACTCAATTTTTCATAATTTTGAAATTTATATTATATTCTCGATACTACGTACTCTTGTTTTATGCAAAAGAACTCAATTTTTTGTAATTTCGAAATTTATATTTTATTTTGGATCCCTACTTTTGTTTTACAAAAAGAACTCAATTTTTTGTAGTTTGGATATTTATATTTTCTTTTCGATCTGTATTTTTGTTTTACACAAAAAATTCAATTTTTAATAATTTCGAAATTGATACACTATTTTTCATCCGTAGTTTTGTTTTACAAAAAAGAAACTCAATTTTTCATAATTTTGAAATTTATATTTTATTCTCGATACTACGTACCTTGTTTTATGCAAAAGAACTCAATTTTTTTTAATTTCGAAATTTATATTTTATTTTGGATCCCTACTTTTGTTTTACAAAAAGAACTTAATTTTTAGTAATTTGGATATTTATATTTTCTTTTCGATCCGTACTTTTGTTTTAGACAAAAAATTCAATCTTTAATAATTTCGAAATTGATATACTATTTTTCATTCGTAGTTTTGTTTTACGAAAAAGAAACTCAATTTTTCATAATTTTGGAATTTATATTTTATTCTCGATACTACGTACTCTTGTTTTATGCAAAAGAACTCAATTTTTTGTGATTTCGAAATTTATATTTTATTTTGGATCCCTACTTTTGTTTTACAAAAAGAACTCAATTTTTAGTAATTTGGATATTTATATTTTGTTTTCGATCCGTACTTTTGTTTTACACAAAAAATTCAATTTTTAATAATTTCGAAATTGATATATTATTTTTCATCCGTAGTTTTGTTTTACAAAAAAGAAACTCAATTTTTCATAATTTTAAAATTTATAATTTATTCTCGATACGTACTTTTGTTTTATTCAAAAGAACTCAATTTTTTGTAATTTTGAAATCTATCTTTTATTTTGGATCCGTACTTTTGTTTTACAAAAAGAACTCAATTTTAAGTAATTTCGATATTTATATTTTCTTTTCGATCCCTACTTTTGTTTTAGACAAAAAAATCAATTTTTAATAATTTTGAAATTGATATATTATTTTTCATCCGTAGTTTTGTTTTACAAAGAAGAAACTCAATTTTTCATAATTTTGAAATTTATATTTTATTCTCGATAGTACATAATCTTGTTTTATGTAAAAGAACTCAACTTTTTGTAATTCTCGAAATTTATATTTTATTTTGGATCCCTACTTTTGTTTTACAAAAACAAATCAATTTTTAGTAATTTGGATATTTATATTTTCTTTTCGATCCGTACTTTTGTTTTAGACAAAAAATTCAATTTTTAATAATTTCGAAATTGATATATTATTTTTCATCCGTAGTTTTGTTTTACAAAAAAGAAACTCAATTTTTCATAATTTTGAAATTTATATTTTATTCTCGATACTACGTACTCTTGTTTTATGCAAAAGAACTCAATTTTTCGTGATTTCGAAATTTATATTTTATTTTGGATCCCTACTTTTTTGTTTTACAAAAAGAACTCAATTTTTAGTAATTTGGATATTTATATTTTCTTTTCGATCCGTACTTTTGTTTTAGACAAAAAATTCAATTTTTAATAATTTCGAAATTGTATATTATTTTTCATCCGTAGTTTTGTTTTACAAAAAAGAAACTCAATTTTTCATAATTTTGGAATTTATATTTTATTCTCGATACTACGTACTCTTGTTTTATGCAAAAGAACTCAATTTTTTGTAATTTCGAAATTTATATTTTATTTTGGATCCCTACTTTTGTTTTACAAAAAGAACTCAATTTTTAGTAATTTGGATATTTATATTTTCTTTTCGATCCGTACTTTTGTTTTAGACAAAAAATTCAATTTTTAATAATTTCAAAATTGATATATTATTTTTCATCCGTATTTTTGTTTTACAAAAAAGAAACCCAATTTTTCATAATTTTGGAATTTATATTTTATTCTCGATACTACGTACTCTTGTTTTATGCAAAAGAACTCAATTTTTCGTGATTTCGAAATTTATATTTTATTTTGGATCCCTACTTTTGTTTTACAAAAAGAACTTAATTTTTAGTAATTTTGATATTTATATTTTCTTTTCGATCCGTACTTTTGTTTTAGACAAAAAATTCAATTTCTAATAATTTTGAAATTGATATATTATTTTTCATCCGTAGTTTTGTTTTACAAAAAAGAAACTCAATTTTTCATAATTTTGGAATTTATATTTTATTCTCGATACTACGTACTCTTGTTTTATGCAAAAGAACTCAATTTTTTGTAATTTCGAAATATATATTTTCTTTTGGATCCCTACTTTTGTTTTACAACAAGAACTCAATTTTTAGTAATTTGGATATTTATATTTTCTTTTCGATCCGTACTTTTGTTTTAGACAAAAAATTCAATTTTTAATAATTTCGAAATTGATATATTATTTTTCATCCGTAGTTTTGTTTTACAAAAAAGAAACTCAATTTTTCATAATTTTGAAATTTATATTTTATTCTCGATACTACGTACTCTTGTTTTATGCAAAAGAACTCAATTTTTTGTAATTTCGAAATTTATATTTTATTTTGGATCCCTACTTTTGTTTTACAAAAAGAACTCAATTTTTAGTAATTTGGATATTTATATTTTCTTTTCGATCCAGTACTTTTGTTTTAGACAAAAATTCAATTTTTAATAATTTCAAAATTGATATATTATTTTTCATCCGTAGTTTTGTTTTACAAAAAAGAAACTCAATTTTTCATAATTTTGGAATTTATATTTTATTCTCGATACTACGTACTCTTGTTTTATGCAAAAGAACTCAATTTTTTGTAATTTCGAAATTTATATTTTATTTTGGATCCCTACTTTTGTTTTACAAAAAGAACTTAATTTTTAGTAATTTTGATATTTATATTTTCTTTTCGATCCGTACTTTTGTTTTAGACAAAAAATTCAATTTCTAATAATTTTGAAATTGATATATTATTTTTCATCCGTAGTTTTGTTTTACAAAAACGAAACTCAATTTTTCATAATTTTGGAATTTATATTTTATTCTTGATACTACGTACTCTTGTTTTATGCAAAAGAACTCAATTTTTTGTGATTTCGAAATTTATATTTTATTTTGGATCCCTACTTTTATTTTACAAAAAGAACTCAATTTTTAGTAATTTGGATATTTATATTTTCTTTTCGATCCGTACTTTTGTTTTAGACAAAAAATTCAATTTTTCATAATTTCGAAATTGTATATTATTTTTCATCCGTAGTTTTGTTTTACAAAAAAGAAACTCAATTTTTCATAATTTTGAAATTTATATTATATTCTCGATACTAGGTACTCTTGTTTTGTGCAAAAGAACTCAATTTTTTTTAATTTCGAAATTTATATTTTATTTTGGATCCCTACTTTTGTTTTACAAAAAGAACTCAATTTTTAGTAATTTGGATATTTATATTTTCTTTTCGATCCGTATTTTTGTTTTACACAAAAAATTCAATTTTTAATAATTTCGAAATTGATACACTATTTTTCATCCGTAGTTTTGTTTTACAAAAAAGAAACTCAATTTTTCATAATTTTGGAATTTATATTTTATTCTCGATACTACGTACACTTGTTTTATGCAAAAGAACTCATTTTTTTGTGGTTTCGAAATTTATATTTTATTTTGGATCCCTACTTCTGTTTTACAAAAAGAACTCAATTTTTAGTAATTTGGATATTTATATTTTCTTTTCGATCCGTACTTTTGTTTTAGACAAAAAATTCAATCTTTAATAATTTCGAAATTGATATACTATTTTTCATTCGTAGTTTTGTTTTACAAAAAAGAAACTCAATTTTTCATAATTTTGGAATTTATATTTTATTCTCGATACTACGTACTCTTGTTTTATGCAAAAGAACTCAATTTTTTGTGATTTCGAAATTTATATTTTATTTTGGATCCCTACTTTTATTTTACAAAAAGAACTCAATTTTTAGTAATTTGGATATTTATATTTTCTTTTCGATCCGTACTTTTGTTTTAGACAAAAAATTCAATTTTTCATAATTTCGAAATTGTATATTATTTTTCATCCGTAGTTTTGTTTTACAAAAAAGAAACTCAATTTTTCATAATTTTGAAATTTATAATTTATTCTCGATACGTACTTTTGTTTTATTCAAAAGAACTCAATTTTTTGTAATTCTCGAAATCTATCTTTTATTTTGGATCCGTACTTTTGTTTTACAAAAAGAACTCAATTTTAAGTAATTTCGATATTTATATTTTCTTTTCGATCCCTACTTTTGTTTTAGACAAAAAAATCAATTTTTAATAATTTCGAAATTGATATATTATTTTTCATCCGTAGTTTTGTTTTACAAAAAAGAAACCCAATTTTTCATAATTTTGGAATTTATATTTTTTTCTCGATACTACGTACTCTTGTTTTATGCAAAAGAACTCAATTTTTCGTGATTTCGAAATTTATATTTTATTTTGGATCCCTACTTTTTTGTTTTACAAAAGAACTCAATTTTTAGTAATTTGGATATTTATATTTTCTTTTCGATCCGTACTTTTATTTTAGACAGAAAATTCAATTTTTAATAATTTCGAAATTGTATATTATTTTTCATCCATAGTTTTGTTTTACAAAACAGAAACTCAATTTTTCATAATTTTGGAATTTATATTTTATTCTCGATACTACGTACTCTTGTTTTATATGCAAAAGAACTCAATTTTTTGTAATTTCGAAATTTATATTTTATTTTGGATCCCTACTTTTGTTTTACAAAAAGAACTCAATTTTTAGTAATTTGGATATTTATATTTTCTTTTCGATCCGTACTTTTGTTTTAGACAAAAAATTCAATTTTTAATAATTTCAAAATTGATATATTATTTTTCATCCGTAGTTTTGTTTTACAAAAAAGAAACTCAATTTTTCATAATTTTGGAATTTATATTTTATTCTCGATACTACGTACTCTTGTTTTATGCAAAAGAACTCAATTTTTTGTAATTTCGAAATTTATATTTTATTTTGGATCCCTACTTTTGTTTTACAAAAAGAACTCAATTTTTAGTAATTTGGATATTTATATTTTGTTTTCGATCCATACTTTTGTTTTACAAAAAAAAATTCAATTCTTAATAATTTCGAAATTGATATATTATTTTTCATCCGTAGTTTTGTTTTACAAAAAAGAAACTCAATTTTTCATAATTTTGGAATTTATATTTTATTCTCGATACTACGTACTCTTGTTTTATGCAAAAGAACTCAATTTTTTGTAATTTCGAAATTTATATTTTATTTTGGATCCCTACTTTTGTTTTACAAAAAGAACTCAATTTTTAGTAATTTGGATATTTATATTTTCTTTTCGATCCGTACTTTTGTTTTAGACAAAAAATTCAATTTCTAATAATTTTGAAATTGATATATTATTTTTCATCCGTAGTTTTGTTTTACAAAAAAGAAACTCAATTTTTCATAATTTTGGAATTTATATTTTATTCTCGATACTACGTACTCTTGTTTTGTATGCAAAAGAACTCAATTTTTTGTAATTTCGAAATTTATATTTTATTTTGGATCCCTACTTTTGTTTTACAAAAAGAACTCAATTTTTAGTAATTTGGATATTTATATTTTCTTTTCGATCCGTACTTTTGTTTTAGACAAAAAATTCAATTTTTAATAATTTCGAAATTGATATATTATTTTTCATCCGTAGTTTTGTTTTACAAAAAAGAAACTCAATTTTTCATAATTTTGGAATTTATATTTTATTCTCGATACTACGTACTCTTGTTTTATGCAAAAGAACTCAATTTTTTGTAATTTCGAAATTTATATTTTATTTTGGATCCCTACTTTTGTTTTACAAAAAGAACTCAATTTTTAGTAATTTGGATATTTATATTTTCTTTTCGATCCGTACTTTTGTTTTAGACAAAAAATTCAATTTTTAATAATTTCGAAATTGATATACTATTTTTCATCCGTAGTTTTGTTTTACAAAAAAGAAACTCAATTTTTCATAATTTTGAAATTTATATTTTATTCTCGATACTACGTACTCTTGTTTTATGCAAAAGAACTCAATTTTTTGTAATTTCGAAATTTATATTTTATTTTGGATCCCTACTTTTGTTTTACAAAAAGAACTCAATTTTTAGTAATTTGGATATTTATATTTTCTTTTCGATCCGATTTTGTTTTAGACAAAAAATTCAATCTTTAATAATTTCGAAATTGATATATTATTTTTCATCCGTAGTTTTGTTTTACAAAAAAGAAACTCAATTTTTCATAATTTTGGAATTTATATTTTATTCTCGATACTACGTACTCTTGTTTTATGCAAAAGAACTCAATTTTTTGTAATTTCGAAATTTATATTTTATTTTGGATCCCTACTTTTGTTTTACAAAAAGAACTCAATTTTTAGTAATTTGGATATTTATATTTTCTTTTCGATCCGTACTTTGGTTTTAGACAAAAAATTCAATTTTTAATAATTTCGAAATTGATATATTATTTTTCATCCGTAGTTTTGTTTTACAAAAGAGAAACTCAATTTTTCATAATTTTGGAATTTATATTTTATTCTCGATACTACGTACTCTTGTTTTATGCAAAAGAACTCAATTTTTTGTAATTTCGAAATTTATATTTTATTTTGGATCCCTACTTTTGTTTTACAAAAAGAACTCAATTTTTAGTAATTTGGATATTTATATTTTCTTTTCGATCCGTACTTTTGTTTTAGACAAAAAATTCAATTTTTAATAATTTCGAAATTGATATATTATTTTTCATCCGTAGTTTTTGTTTTACAAAAGAGAAACTCAATTTTTCATAATTTTGGAATTTATATTTTATTCTCGATACTACGTAGTCTTGTTTTATGCAAAAGTACTCAATTTTTTGTAATTTCAAAATTTATATTCTATTTCGGATCCCTACTTTTGTTTTACAAAAAGAACTCAATTTTTAGTAATTTGGATATTTATATTTTCTTTTCGATCCGTACTTTTGTTTTAGACAAAAAATTCAATTTTTAATAATTTCGAAATTGATATACTATTTTTCATCCGTAGTTTTGTTTTACAGAAAAGAAATTCAATTTTTCATAATTTTGGAATTTATATTTTATTCTCGATACTACGTACTCTTGTTTTATGCAAAAGAACTCAATTTTTTGTAATTTCAAAATTTATATTTTATTTTGGATCCCTACTTTTGTTTTACAAAAAGAACTCAATTTTTAGTAATTTGGATATTTATATTTTCTTTTCGATCCGTACTTTTGTTTTAGACAAAAAATTCAATTTTTAATAATTTCGAAATTGATATACTATTTTTCGTTCGTAGTTTTGTTTTACAAAAAAGAAACACAATTTTTCATAATTTTGGAATTTATATTTTATTCTCGATACTACGTACTCTTGTATTATGCAAGAGAACTCAATTTTATGTAATTTCGAAATTTAAATTTTATTTTGGATCCCTACTTTTGTTTTAGAAAAAGAACTCAATTTTTAGTAATTTGGATATTTATATTTTCTTTTCGATCCGTACTTTTGTTTTAGACAAAAAATTCAATTTTTAATAATTTCGAAATTGATATTTTATTTTTCATCCGTAGTTTTGTTTTAAAAAAAAGAAACTCAATTTTTCATAATTTTGAAATTTATATTATATTCTCGATACTACGTACTCTTGTTTTATGCAAAAGAACTCAATTTTTTGTAATTTCGAAATTTATATTTTATTTTGGATCCCTACTTTTGTTTTACAAAAAGAACTCAATTTTTAGTAGTGTGGATATTTATATTTTCTTTTCGATCCGTATTTTTGTTTTACACAAAAAATTCAATTTTTAATAATTTCGAAATTGATACACTATTTTTCATCCGTAGTTTTGTTATACAAAAAAGAAACTCAATTTTTCATAATTTTGAAATTTATATTTTATTCTCGATACTACGTACACTTGTTTTATGCAAAAGAACTCAATTTTTTTTAATTTCGAAATTTATATTTTATTTTGGATCCCTACTTCTGTTTTACAAAAAGAACTCAATTTTTAGTAATTTGGATATTTATATTTTCTTTTCGATCCGTACTTTTGTTGTAGACAAAAAATTCAATCTTTAATAATTTCGAAATTGATATACTATTTTTCATTCGTAGTTTTGTTTTACAAAAAAGAAACTCAATTTTTCATAATTTTGGAATTTATATTTTATTCTTGATACTACGTACTCTTGTTTTATGCAAAAGAACTCAATTTTTTGTGATTTCGAAATTTATATTTTATTTTGGATCCCTACTTTTATTTTAAAAAAAGAACTCAATTTTTAGTAATTTGGATATTTATATTTTCTTTTCGATCCCTACTTTTGTTTTAGACAAAAAATTCAATTTTTAATAATTTCGAAATTGATATATTATTTTTCATCCGTAGTTTTGTTTTACAAAAAAGAAACTCAATTTTTCATAATTTTGGAATTTATATTTTATTCTCGATACTACGTACTCTTGTATTATGCAAAAGAACTCAATTTTAAGTAATTTCGAAATTTATATTTTATTTTGGATCCCTACTTTTCTTTTACAAAAAGAACTCAATTTTTAGTAGTTTGGATATTTATATTTTCTTTTCGATCCGTATTTTTGTTTTACACAAAAAATTCAATTCTTAATAATTTCAAAATTTATACACTATTTTTCATCCGTAGTTTTGTTTTACAAAAAAGAAACTCAATTTTTCATAATTTTGAAATTTATATTTTATTCTCGATACTACGTACCTTGTTTTATGCAAAAGAACTCAATTTTTTTTAATTTCGAAATTTATATTTTATTTTGGATCTCTACTTCTGTTTTACAAAAAGAACTCAATTTTTAGTAATTTGGATATTTATATTTTCTTTTCGATCCGTAGTATTGTTTTACACAAAAAATTCAATTTTTAATAATTTCAAAATTGATATATTATTTTTCATCCGTAGTTTTGTTTTACAAAAAAGAAACCCAATTTTTCATAATTTTGGAATTTATATTTTATTCTCGATACTACGTACTCTTGTTTTATATGCAAAAGAACTCAATTTGTTGGAATTTCGAAATTTAGATTTTATTTTGGATCCCTACTTTTGTTTTACAAAAAGAACTCAATTTTTAGTAATTTGGATATTTATATTTTCTTTTCGATCCGTACTTTTGTTTTAGACAAAAAATTCAATTTTTAATAATTTCGAAATTGATATATTATTTTTCATTCGTAGTTTTGTTTTACAAAAAAGAAACTCAATTTTTCATAATTTTGGAATTTATATTTTATTCTCGATACTAGTACTCTTGTTTTATGCAAAAGAACTCAATTTTTTGTGATTTCGAAATTTATATTTTATTTTGGATCCCTACTTTTATTTTACAAAAAGAACTCAATTTTTAGTAATTTGGATATTTATATTTTCTTTCCGATCCCTACTTTTGTTTTAGACAAAAAATTCAATTTTTAATAATTTCGAAATTGATATATTATTTTTCATCCGTAGTTTTGTTTTACAAAAAAGAAACTCAATTTTTCATAATTTTGGAATTTATATTTTATTCTCGATACTACGTACTCTTGTTTTATGCAAAAGAACTCAATTTTTTGTGATTTCGAAATTTATATTTTATTTTGGATGCCTACTTTTATTTTATAAAAAGAACTCAATTTTTAGTAATTTGGATATTTATATTTTCTTTTCGATCCCTACTTTTGTTTTAGGCAAAAAATTCAATTTTTAATAATTTCGAAATTGATATATTATTTTTCATCCGTAGTTTTGTTTTACAAAAAAGAAACTCAATTTTTCATAATTTTGGAATTTATATTTTATTTTCGATACTACGTACTCTTGTATTATGCAAAAGAACTCAATTTTAAGGAATTTCGAAATTTATATTTTATTTTGGATCCCTACTTTTTGTTTTACAAAAAGAACTCAATTTTTAGTAATTTGGATATTTATATTTTCTTTTCGATCCCTACTTTTGTTTTAGACAAAAAATTCAATTTTTAATAGTTTCGAAATTGATATACTATTTTTCATCCGTAGTTTTGTTTTACAAAAAAGAAACCCAATTTTTCATAATTTTGGAATTTATATTTTATTCTCGATACTACGTACTCTTATATTATGCAAAAGAACTCAATTTTAAGTAATTTCGAAATTTATATTTTATTTTGGAACCCTACTTTTGTTTTAGAAAAAGAACTCAATTTTTAGTAATTTGGATATTTATATTTTCTTTTCGATCCGTACTTTTGTTTTAGACAAAAAATTCAATTTTTAATAATTTCGAAATTGATATATTATTTTTCATTCGTTGTTTTGTTTTACAAAAAAGAAACTCAATTTTTCATAATTTTGGAATTTATATTTTATTCTCGATACTAGTACTCTTGTTTTATGCAAAAGAACTCAATTTTTTGTGATTTCGAAATTTATATTTTATTTTGGATCCCTACTTTTATTTTACAAAAAGAAATCAATTTTTAGTAATTTGGATATTTATATTTTCTTTTCGATCCCTACTTTTGTTTTAGACAAAAAATTCAATCTTTAATAATTTCGAAATTGATATACTATTTTTCATTCGTAGTTTTGTTTTACAAAAAAGAAACTCAATTTTTCATAATTTTGGAATTTATATTTTATTCTCGATACTACGTACTCTTGTTTTATATGCAAAAGAACTCAATTTGTTGGAATTTCGAAATTTATATTTTATTTTGGATCCCTACTTTTGTTTTACAAAAGAACTCAATTTTTAGTAATTTGGATATTTATATTTTCTTTTCGATCCAGTACTTTTGTTTCAGCACAAAAATTCAATTTTTAATAATTTCGAAATTGATATATTATTTTTCATTCGTAGTTTTGTTTTACAAAAAGAAACTCAATTTTTCATAATTTTGGAATTTATATTTTATTCTCGATAGTAGTACTCTTGTTTTATGCAAAAGAACTCAATTTTTTGTGATTTCGAAATTTATATTTTATTTTGGATCCCTACTTTTATTTTACAAAAGAGCTCAATTTTTAGTAATTTGGATATTTATATTTTCTTTTCGATCCCTACTTTTGTTTTAGACAAAAATTCAATTTTTAATATTTTCGAAATTGTATATTATTTTTCATCCGTAGTTTTGTTTTACAAAAAAGAAACTCAATTTTTCATAATTTTGGAATTTATATTTTATTCTCGATACTACGTACTCTTGTTTTATGCAAAAGAACTCAATTTTTTGTGATTTCGAAATTTATATTTTATTTTGGATCCGTACTTTTATTTTACAAAAAGAACTCAATTTTTAGTAATTTGGATATTTATATTTTCTTTTCGATCCCTACTTTTGTTTTAGACAAAAAATTGAATTTTTAATAATTTTGAAATTGATATATTATTTTTCATCCGTAGTTTTGTTTTACAAAAAGAAACTCAATTTTTAATAATTTCGAAATTGATATATTATTTTTCATTCGTAGTTTTGTTTTACAAAAAGAAACTCAATTTTTCATAATTTTGGAATTTATATTTTATTCTCGATACTAGTACACTTGTTTTATGCAAAAGAACTCAATTTTTTGTGATTTCGAAATTTATATTTTATTTTGGATCCCTACTTTTATTTTACAAAAAGAACTCAATTTTTAGTAATTTGGATATTTATATTTTCTTTTCGATCCCTACTTTTGTTTTAGACAAAAAATTCAATCTTTAATAATTTCGAAATTGATATACTATTTTTCATTCGTAGTTTTGTTTTACAAAAAAGAAACTCAATTTTTCATAATTTTGGAATTTAAATTTTATTCTCGATACTACGTACTCTTGTTTTATATGCAAAAGAACTCAATTTGTTGGAATTTCGAAATTTATATTTTATTTTGGATCCCTACTTTTGTTTTACAAAAAGAACTCAATTTTTAGTAATTTGGATATTTATATTTTCTTTTCGATCCGTACTTTTGTTTCAGACAAAAAATTCAATTTTTAATAATTTCGAAATTGATATATTATTTTTCATTCGTAGTTTTGTTTTACAAAAAAGAAACTCAATTTTTCATAATTTTGGAATTTATATTTTATTCTCGATACTAGTACTCTTGTTTTATGCAAAAGAACTCAATTTTTTGTGATTTCGAAATTTATATTTTATTTTGGATCCCTACTTTTATTTTACAAAAAGAAATCAATTTTTAGTAATTTGGATATTTATATTTTCTTTTCGATCCCTACTTTTGTTTTAGACAAAAAATTCAATCTTTAATAATTTCGAAATTGATATACTATTTTTCATTCGTAGTTTTGTTTTACAAAAAAGAAACTCAATTTTTCATAATTTTGGAATTTATATTTTATTCTCGATACTACGTACTCTTGTTTTATATGCAAAAGAACTCAATTTGTTGGAATTTCGAAATTTATATTTTATTTTGGATCCCTACTTTTGTTTTACAAAAAGAACTCAATTTTTAGTAATTTGGATATTTATATTTTCTTTTCGATCCGTACTTTTGTTTCAGACAAAAAATTCAATTTTTAATAATTTCGAAATTGATATATTATTTTTCATTCGTAGTTTTGTTTTACAAAAAAGAAACTCAATTTTTCATAATTTTGGAATTTATATTTTATTCTCGATAGTAGTACTCTTGTTTTATGCAAAAGAACTCAATTTTTTGTGATTTCGAAATTTATATTTTATTTTGGATCCCTACTTTTATTTTACAAAAGAGCTCAATTTTTAGTAATTTGGATATTTATATTTTCTTTTCGATCCCTACTTTTGTTTTAGACAAAAATTCAATTTTTAATATTTTCGAAATTGTATATTATTTTTCATCCGTAGTTTTGTTTTACAAAAAAGAAACTCAATTTTTCATAATTTTGGAATTTATATTTTATTCTCGATACTACGTACTCTTGTTTTATGCAAAAGAACTCAATTTTTTGTGATTTCGAAATTTATATTTTATTTTGGATCCGTACTTTTATTTTACAAAAAGAACTCAATTTTTAGTAATTTGGATATTTATATTTTCTTTTCGATCCCTACTTTTGTTTTAGACAAAAAATTGAATTTTTAATAATTTCGAAATTGATATATTATTTTTCATTCGTAGTTTTGTTTTACAAAAAAGAAACTCAATTTTTAATAATTTCGAAATTGATATATTATTTTTCATTCGTAGTTTTGTTTTACAAAAAAGAAACTCAATTTTTCATAATTTTGGAATTTATATTTTATTCTCGATACTAGTACACTTGTTTTATGCAAAAGAACTCAATTTTTGTGATTTCGAAATTTATATTTTATTTTGGATCCCTACTTTTATTTTACAAAAAGAACTCAATTTTTAGTAATTTGGATATTTATATTTTCTTTTCGATCCCTACTTTTGTTTTAGACAAAAAATTCAATCTTTAATAATTTCGAAATTGATATACTATTTTTCATTCGTAGTTTTGTTTTACAAAAAAGAAACTCAATTTTTCATAATTTTGGAATTTAAATTTTATTCTCGATACTACGTACTCTTGTTTTATATGCAAAAGAACTCAATTTGTTGGAATTTCGAAATTTATATTTTATTTTGGATCCCTACTTTTGTTTTACAAAAAGAACTCAATTTTTAGTAATTTGGATATTTATATTTTCTTTTCGATCCGTACTTTTGTTTCAGACAAAAAATTCAATTTTTAATAATTTCGAAATTGATATATTATTTTTCATTCGTAGTTTTGTTTTACAAAAAAGAAACTCAATTTTTCATAATTTTGGAATTTATATTTTATTCTCGATACTAGTACTCTTGTTTTATGCAAAAGAACTCAATTTTTTGTGATTTCGAAATTTATATTTTATTTTGGATCCCTACTTTTATTTTACAAAAAGAACTCAATTTTTAGTAATTTGGATATTTATATTTTCTTTTCGATCCCTACTTTTGTTTCAGACAAAAAATTCAATTTTTAATAATTTTGAAATTGATATATTATTTTTCATCCGTAGTTTCGTTTTACAAAAAAGAAACTCAATTTTTCATAATTTTGGAATTTATATTTTATTTTCGATACTACGTAGTCTTGTATTATGCAAAAGAACTGAATTTTAAGGAATTTCGAAATTTATATTTTATTTTGGATCCCTACTTTTTGTTTTACAAAAAGAACTCAATTTTTAGTAATTTGGATATTTATATTTTCTTTTCGATCCCTACTTTTGTTTTAGACAAAAATTCAATTTTTAATAGTTTCGAAATTGATATACTATTTTTCATCCGTAGTTTTGTTTTACAAAAAAGAAACCCAATTTTTCATAATTTTGGAATTTATATTTTATTCTCGATACTACGTAGTCTTGTATTATGCAAAAGAACTCAATTTTAAGTAATTTCGAAATTTATATTTTATTTTGGATCCCTACTTTTGTTTTACAAAAAGAACTCAATTTTTCGTAATTTGGATATTTATATTTTATTTTCGATCCGTACTTTTGTTTTAGACAAAAATTCAATCTTTAATAATTTCGAAATTGATATACTATTTTTCATTCGTAGTTTTGTTTTACAAAAAGAAACACAATTTTTCATAATTTTGGAATTTATATTCTATTCTTGATACTACGTACTCTTGTTTTATGCAAAAGAACTCAATTTTTTGTGATTTCGAAATTTATATTTTATTTTGGATCCCTACTTTTATTTTAACAAAAGAACTCAATTTCTAGTAATTTGGATATTTATATTTTCTTTTCGATCCCTACTTTTGTTTTAGACAAAAATTCAATTTTTAATAATTTCGAAATTGATATATTATTTTTCATTCGTAGTTTTGTTTTACAAAAAGAAACTCAATTTTTCATAATTTTGGAATTTATATTTTCTTCTCGATACTAGTACTCTTGTTTTATGCAAAAGAACTCAATTTTTTGTGATTCGAAATTTATATTTTATTTTGGATCCCTACTTTTATTTTACAAAAAGAAATCAATTTTTAGTAATTTGGATATTTATATTTTCTTTTCGATCCCTACTTTTGTTTTAGACAAAAATTCAATCTTTAATAATTTCGAAATTGATATACTATTTTTCATTCGTAGTTTTGTTTTACAAAAAGAAACTCAATTTTTCATAATTTTGGAATTTATATTTTATTCTCGATACTACGTACTCTTGTTTTATATGCAAACGAACTCAATTTGTTGGAATTTCGAAATTTATATTTTATTTTGGATCCCTACTTTTGTTTTACAAAAAGAACTCAATTTTTAGTAATTTGGATATTTATATTTTCTTTTCGATCCGTACTTTTGTTTCGGACAAAAAATTCAATTTTTAATAATTTCGAAATTGATATATTATTTTTCATTCGTAGTTTTGTTTTACAAAAAGAAACTCAATTTTTCATAATTTTGGAATTTATATTTTATTCTCGATACTAGTACTCTTGTTTTATGCAAAAGAACTCAATTTTTGTGATTTCGAAATTTATATTTTATTTTGGATCCCTACTTTTATTTTACAAAAGAGCTCAATTTTTAGTAATTTGGATATTTATATTTTCTTTTCGATCCCTACTTTTGTTTTAGACAAAAATTCAATTTCTAATAGTTTCGAAATTGATATACTATTTTTCATCCGTAGTTTTGTTTTACAAAAAAGAAACTCAATTTTTCATAATTTTGGAATTTATATTTTATTCTCGATACTACGTACTCTTGTTTTATGCAAAAGAACTCAATTTTTTGTGATTTCGAAATTTATATTTTATTTTGGATCCGTACTTTTATTTTACAAAAGAACTCAATTTTTAGTAATTTGGATATTTATATTTTCTTTTCGATCCCTACTTTTGTTTTAGACAAAAATTGAATTTTTAATAATTTTGAAATTGATATATTATTTTTCATCCGTAGTTTTGTTTTACAAAAAGAAACTCAATTTTTAATAATTTCGAAATTGATATATTATTTTTCATTCGTAGTTTTGTTTTACAAAAAGAAACCCAATTTTTCATAATTTTGGAATTTATATTTTATTCTCGATACTAGTACTCTTGTTTTATGCAAAAGAACTCAATTTTTTGTGATTTCGAAATTTATATTTTATTTTGGATCCCTACTTTTATTTTACAAAAAGAAATCAATTTTTAGTAATTTGGATATTTATATTTTCTTTTCGATCCCTACTTTTGTTTTAGACAAAAATTCAATCTTTAATAATTTCGAAATTGATATACTATTTTTCATTCGTAGTTTTGTTTTACAAAAAGAAACTCAATTTTTCATAATTTTGGAATTTATATTTTATTCTCGATACTACGTACTCTTGTTTTATATGCAAAAGAACTCAATTTGTTGGAATTTCGAAATTTATATTTTATTTTGGATCCCTACTTTTGTTTTACAAAAAGAACTCAATTTTTAGTAATTTGGATATTTATATTTTCTTTTCGATCCAGTACTTTTGTTTCGGACAAAAAATTCAATTTTTAATAATTTCGAAATTGATATATTATTTTTCATTCGTAGTTTTGTTTTACAAAAAGAAACTCAATTTTTCATAATTTTGGAATTTATATTTTATTCTCGATAGTAGTACTCTTGTTTTATGCAAAAGAACTCAATTTTTGTGATTTCGAAATTTATATTTTATTTTGGATCCCTACTTTTATTTTACAAAAAGAGCTCAATTTTTAGTAATTTGGATATTTATATTTTCTTTTCGATCCCTACTTTTGTTTTAGACAAAAAATTCAATTTTTAATATTTTCGAAATTGTATATTATTTTTCATCCGTAGTTTTGTTTTACAAAAAAGAAACTCAATTTTTCATAATTTTGGAATTTATATTTTATTCCCGATACTACGTACTCTTGTTTTATGCAAAAGAACTCAATTTTTTGTGATTTCGAAATTTATATTTTATTTTGGATCCGTACTTTTATTTTACAAAAGAACTCAATTTTTAGTAATTTGGATATTTATATTTTCTTTTCGATACCTACTTTTGTTTTAGACAAAAATTGAATTTTTAATAATTTTGAAATTGATATATTATTTTTCATCCGTAGTTTTGTTTTACAAAAAGAAACTCAATTTTTAATAATTTCGAAATTGATATATTATTTTTCATTCGTAGTTTTGTTTTACAAAAAAGAAACTCAATTTTTCATAATTTTGGAATTTATATTTTATTCTCGATACTAGTACACTTGTTTTATGCAAAAGAACTCAATTTTTTGTGATTTCGAAATTTATATTTTATTTTGGATCCGTACTTTTATTTTACAAAAAGAACTCAATTTTTAGTAATTTGGATATTTATATTTTCTTTTCGATCCCTACTTTTGTTTTAGACAAAAAATTGAATTTTTAATAATTTTGAAATTGATATATTATTTTTCATCCGTAGTTTTGTTTTACAAAAAGAAACTCAATTTTTAATAATTTCGAAATTGATATATTATTTTTCATTCGTAGTTTTGTTTTACAAAAAGAAACTCAATTTTTCATAATTTTGGAATTTATATTTTATTCTCGATACTAGTACACTTGTTTTATGCAAAAGAACTCAATTTTTTGTGATTTCGAAATTTATATTTTATTTTGGATCCCTACTTTTATTTTACAAAAAGAACTCAATTTTTAGTAATTTGGATATTTATATTTTCTTTTCGATCCCTACTTTTGTTTTAGACAAAAATTCAATCTTTAATAATTTCGAAATTGATATACTATTTTTCATTCGTAGTTTTGTTTTACAAAAAGAAACTCAATTTTTCATAATTTTGGAATTTAAATTTTATTCTCGATACTACGTACTCTTGTTTTATATGCAAAAGAACTCAATTTGTTGGAATTTCGAAATTTATATTTTATTTTGGATCCCTACTTTTGTTTTACAAAAGAACTCAATTTTTAGTAATTTGGATATTTATATTTTCTTTTCGATCCGTACTTTTGTTTCTGACATAAAAATTCAATTTTTAATAATTTCGAAATTGATATATTATTTTTCATTCGTAGTTTTGTTTTACAAAAAAGAAACTCAATTTTTCATAATTTTGGAATTTATATTTTATTCTCGATACTAGTACTCTTGTTTTATGCAAAAGAACTCAATTTTTGTGATTTCGAAATTTATATTTTATTTTGGATCCCTACTTTTATTTTACAAAAAGAACTCAATTTTTAGTAATTTGGATATTTATATTTTCTTTTCGATCCCTACTTTTGTTTCAGACAAAAATTCAATTTTTAATAATTTTGAAATTGATATATTATTTTTCATCCGTAGTTTCGTTTTACAAAAAAGAAACTCAATTTTTCATAATTTTGGAATTTATATTTTATTTTCGATACTACGTACTCTTGTATTATGCAAAAGAACTCAATTTTAAGGAATTTCGAAATTTATATTTTATTTTGGATCCCTACTTTTTGTTTTACAAAAAGAACTCAATTTTTAGTAATTTGGATATTTATATTTTCTTTTCGATCCCTACTTTTGTTTTAGACAAAAAATTCAATTTTTAATAGTTTCGAAATTGATATACTATTTTTCATCCGTAGTTTTGTTTTACAAAAAAGAAACCCAATTTTTCATAATTTTGGAATTTATATTTTATTCTCGATACTACGTAGTCTTGTATTATGCAAAAGAACTCAATTTTAAGTAATTTCGAAATTTATATTTTATTTTGGATCCCTACTTTTGTTTTACAAAAAGAACTCAATTTTTCGTAATTTGGATATTTATATTTTATTTTCGATCCGTACTTTTGTTTTAGACAAAAATTCAATCTTTAATAATTTCGAAATTGATATACTATTTTTCATTCGTAGTTTTGTTTTACAAAAAGAAACACAATTTTTCATAATTTTGGAATTTATATTCTATTCTTGATACTACGTACTCTTGTTTTATGCAAAAGAACTCAATTTTTTGTGATTTCGAAATTTATATTTTATTTTGGATCCCTACTTTTATTTTAACAAAAGAACTCAATTTCTAGTAATTTGGATATTTATATTTTCTTTTCGATCCCTACTTTTGTTTTAGACAAAAATTCAATTTTTAATAATTTCGAAATTGATATATTATTTTTCATTCGTAGTTTTGTTTTACAAAAAGAAACTCAATTTTTCATAATTTTGGAATTTATATTTTCTTCTCGATACTAGTACTCTTGTTTTATGCAAAAGAACTCAATTTTTTGTGATTCCGAAATTTATATTTTATTTTGGATCCCTACTTTTATTTTACAAAAAGAAATCAATTTTTAGTAATTTGGATATTTATATTTTCTTTTCGATCCCTACTTTTGTTTTAGACAAAAATTCAATCTTTAATAATTTCGAAATTGATATACTATTTTTCATTCGTAGTTTTGTTTTACAAAAAGAAACTCAATTTTTCATAATTTTGGAATTTATATTTTATTCTCGATACTACGTACTCTTGTTTTATATGCAAACGAACTCAATTTGTTGGAATTTCGAAATTTATATTTTATTTTGGATCCCTACTTTTGTTTTACAAAAAGAACTCAATTTTTAGTAATTTGGATATTTATATTTTCTTTTCGATCCGTACTTTTGTTTCAGACAAAAAATTCAATTTTTAATAATTTCGAAATTGATATATTATTTTTCATTCGTAGTTTTGTTTTACAAAAAAGAAACTCAATTTTTCATAATTTTGGAATTTATATTTTATTCTCGATACTAGTACTCTTGTTTTATGCAAAAGAACTCAATTTTTTGTGATTTCGAAATTTATATTTTATTTTGGATCCCTACTTTTATTTTACAAAAGAGCTCAATTTTTAGTAATTTGGATATTTATATTTTCTTTTCGATCCCTACTTTTGTTTTAGACAAAAATTCAATTTCTAATAGTTTCGAAATTGATATACTATTTTTCATCCGTAGTTTTGTTTTACAAAAAAGAAACTCAATTTTTCATAATTTTGGAATTTATATTTTATTCTCGATACTACGTACTCTTGTTTTATGCAAAAGAACTCAATTTTTTGTGATTTCGAAATTTATATTTTATTTTGGATCCGTACTTTTATTTTACAAAAAGAACTCAATTTTTAGTAATTTGGATATTTATATTTTCTTTTCGATCCCTACTTTTGTTTTAGACAAAAATTGAATTTTTAATAATTTTGAAATTGATATATTATTTTTCATCCGTAGTTTTGTTTTACAAAAAGAAACTCAATTTTTAATAATTTCGAAATTGATATATTATTTTTCATTCGTAGTTTTGTTTTACAAAAAAGAAACCCAATTTTTCATAATTTTGGAATTTATATTTTATTCTCGATACTAGTACTCTTGTTTTATGCAAAAGAACTCAATTTTTTGTGATTTCGAAATTTATATTTTATTTTGGATCCCTACTTTTATTTTACAAAAAGAAATCAATTTTTAGTAATTTGGATATTTATATTTTCTTTTCGATCCCTACTTTTGTTTTAGACAAAAAATTCAATCTTTAATAATTTCGAAATTGATATACTATTTTTCATTCGTAGTTTTGTTTTACAAAAAAGAAACTCAATTTTTCATAATTTTGGAATTTATATTTTATTCTCGATACTACGTACTCTTGTTTTATATGCAAAAGAACTCAATTTGTTGGAATTTCGAAATTTATATTTTATTTTGGATCCCTACTTTTGTTTTACAAAAAGAACTCAATTTTTAGTAATTTGGATATTTATATTTTCTTTTCGATCCGTACTTTTGTTTCAGACAAAAAATTCAATTTTTAATAATTTCGAAATTGATATATTATTTTTCATTCGTAGTTTTGTTTTACAAAAAAGAAACTCAATTTTTCATAATTTTGGAATTTATATTTTATTCTCGATAGTAGTACTCTTGTTTTATGCAAAAGAACTCAATTTTTTGTGATTTCGAAATTTATATTTTATTTTGGATCCCTACTTTTATTTTACAAAAAGAGCTCAATTTTTAGTAATTTGGATATTTATATTTTCTTTTCGATCCCTACTTTTGTTTTAGACAAAAAATTCAATTTTTAATATTTTCGAAATTGTATATTATTTTTCATCCGTAGTTTTGTTTTACAAAAAAGAAACTCAATTTTTCATAATTTTGGAATTTATATTTTATTCCCGATACTACGTACTCATGTTTTATGCAAAAGAACTCAATTTTTTGTAATTTCGAAATTTATATTTTATTTTGGATCCGTACTTTTATTTTACAAAAAGAACTCAATTTTTAGTAATTTGGATATTTATATTTTCTTTTCGATACCTACTTTTGTTTTAGACAAAAATTGAATTTTTAATAATTTTGAAATTGATATATTATTTTTCATCCGTAGTTTTGTTTTACAAAAAGAAACTCAATTTTTAATAATTTCGAAATTGATATATTATTTTTCATTCGTAGTTTTGTTTTACAAAAAGAAACTCAATTTTTCATAATTTTGGAATTTATATTTTATTCTCGATACTAGTACATTGGTTTTATGCAAAAGAACTCAATTTTTTGTAATTTCGAAATTTATATTTTATTTTGGATCCGTACTTTTATTTTACAAAAAGAACTCAATTTTTAGTAATTTGGATATTTATATTTTCTTTTCGATCCCTACTTTTGTTTTAGACAAAAATTGAATTTTTAATAATTTTGAAATTGATATATTATTTTTCATCCGTAGTTTTGTTTTACAAAAAGAAACTCAATTTTTAATAATTTCGAAATTGATATATTATTTTTCATTCGTAGTTTTGTTTTACAAAAAGAAACTCAATTTTTCATAATTTTGGAATTTATATTTTATTCTCGATACTAGTACACTTGTTTTATGCAAAAGAACTCAATTTTTGTGATTTCGAAATTTATATTTTATTTTGGATCCCTACTTTTATTTTACAAAAAGAACTCAATTTTTAGTAATTTGGATATTTATATTTTCTTTTCGATCCCTACTTTTGTTTTAGACAAAAAATTCAATCTTTAATAATTTCGAAATTGATATACTATTTTTCATTCGTAGTTTTGTTTTACAAAAAGAAACTCAATTTTTCATAATTTTGGAATTTAAATTTTATTCTCGATACTACGTACTCTTGTTTTATATGCAAAAGAACTCAATTTGTTGGAATTTCGAAATTTATATTTTATTTTGGATCCCTACTTTTGTTTTACAAAAAGAACTCAATTTTTAGTAATTTGGATATTTATATTTTATTTTCGATCCGTACTTTTGTTTTACAAAAAAATTCAATTTTTAATAATTTCGAAATTGATACATTATTTTTCATTCGTAGTTTTGTTTTACAAAAAAGAAACTCAATTTTTCATAATTTTGGAATTTATATTTTATTCTCGATACTAGTACTCTTGTTTTATGCAAAAGAACTCAATTTTTTGTGATTTCGAAATTTATATTTTATTTTGGATCCCTACTTTTATTTTACAAAAGAACTCAATTTTTAGTAATTTGGATATTTATATTTTCTTTTCGATCCCTACTTTTGTTTCGGACAAAAATTCAATTTTTAATAATTTTGAAATTGATATATTATTTTTCATTCGTAGTTTTGTTTTACAAAAAAGAAACTCAATATTTCATAATTTTGAAATTTATATTTTATTCTCGATACTACGTAGTCTTGTATTATGCAAAAGAACTGAATTTTAAGGAATTTCGAAATTTATATTTTATTTTGGATCCCTACTTTTTGTTTTACAAAAAGAACTCAATTTTTAGTAATTTGGATATTTATATTTTCTTTTCGATCCCTACTTTTGTTTTAGACAAAAATTCAATTTTTAATAGTTTCGAAATTGATATACTATTTTTCATCCGTAGTTTTGTTTTACAAAAAGAAACCCAATTTTTCATAATTTTGGAATTTATATTTTATTCTCGATACTACGTAGTCTTGTATTATGCAAAAGAACTCAATTTTAAGTAATTTCGAAATTTATATTTTATTTTGGATCCCTACTTTTGTTTTACAAAAAGAACTCAATTTTTCGTAATTTGGATATTTATATTTTATTTTCGATCCGTACTTTTGTTTTAGACAAAAAATTCAATCTTTAATAATTTCGAAATTGATATACTATTTTTCATTCGTAGTTTTGTTTTACAAAAAAGAAACACAATTTTTCATAATTTTGGAATTTATATTCTATTCTTGATACTACGTACTCTTGTTTTATGCAAAAGAACTCAATTTTTTGTGATTTCGAAATTTATATTTTATTTTGGATCCCTACTTTTATTTTAACAAAAGAACTCAATTTCTAGTAATTTGGATATTTATATTTTCTTTTCGATCCCTACTTTTGTTTTAGACAAAAAATTCAATTTTTAATAATTTCGAAATTGATATATTATTTTTCATTCGTAGTTTTGTTTTACAAAAAAGAAACTCAATTTTTCATAATTTTGGAATTTATATTTTCTTCTCGATACTAGTACTCTTGTTTTATGCAAAAGAACTCAATTTTTGTGATTCCGAAATTTATATTTTATTTTGGATCCCTACTTTTATTTTACAAAAAGAAATCAATTTTTAGTAATTTGGATATTTATATTTTCTTTTCGATCCCTACTTTTGTTTTAGACAAAAATTCAATCTTTAATAATTTCGAAATTGATATACTATTTTTCATTCGTAGTTTTGTTTTACAAAAAGAAACTCAATTTTTCATAATTTTGGAATTTATATTTTATTCTCGATACTACGTACTCTTGTTTTATATGCAAAAGAACTCAATTTGTTGGAATTTCGAAATTTATATTTTATTTTGGATCCCTACTTTTGTTTTACAAAAGAACTCAATTTTTAGTAATTTGGATATTTATATTTTCTTTTCGATCCGTACTTTTGTTTCAGACAAAAAATTCAATTTTTAATAATTTCGAAATTGATATATTATTTTTCATCCGTAGTTTTGTTTTACAAAAAGAAACTCAATTTTTCATAATTTTGGAATTTATATTTTATTCTCGATACTAGTACTCTTGTTTTATGCAAAAGAACTCAATTTTTGTGATTTCGAAATTTATATTTTATTTTGGATCCCTACTTTTATTTTACAAAAGAGCTCAATTTTTAGTAATTTGGATATTTATATTTTCTTTTCGATCCCTACTTTTGTTTTAGACAAAAATTCAATTTCTAATAGTTTCGAAATTGATATACTATTTTTCATCCGTAGTTTTGTTTTACAAAAAAGAAACTCAATTTTTCATAATTTTGGAATTTATATTTTATTCTCGATACTACGTACTCTTGTTTTATGCAAAAGAACTCAATTTTTTGTGATTTCGAAATTTATATTTTATTTTGGATCCGTACTTTTATTTTACAAAAAGAACTCAATTTTTAGTAATTTGGATATTTATATTTTCTTTTCGATCCGTACTTTTGTTTTAGACAAAAAATTGAATTTTTAATAATTTTGAAATTGATATATTATTTTTCATCCGTAGTTTTGTTTTACAAAAAAGAAACTCAATTTTTAATAATTTCGAAATTGATATATTATTTTTCATTCGTAGTTTTGTTTTACAAAAAAGAAACCCAATTTTTCATAATTTTGGAATTTATATTTTATTCTCGATACTAGTACTCTTGTTTTATGCAAAAGAACTCAATTTTTTGTGATTTCGAAATTTATATTTTATTTTGGATCCCTACTTTTATTTTACAAAAAGAACTCAATTTTTAGTAATTTGGATATTTATATTTTCTTTTCGATCCCTACTTTTGTTTTAGACAAAAATTCAATCTTTAATAATTTCGAAATTGATATACTATTTTTCATTCGTAGTTTTGTTTTACAAAAAGAAACTCAATTTTTCATAATTTTGGAATTTAAATTTTATTCTCGATACTACGTACTCTTGTTTTATATGCAAAAGAACTCAATTTGTTGGAATTTCGAAATTTATATTTTATTTTGGATCCCTACTTTTGTTTTACAAAAAGAACTCAATTTTTAGTAATTTGGATATTTATATTTTCTTTTCGATCCGTACTTTTGTTTCAGACAAAAAATTCAATTTTTAATAATTTCGAAATTGATATATTATTTTTCATTCGTAGTTTTGTTTTACAAAAAAGAAACTCAATTTTTCATAATTTTGGAATTTATATTTTATTCTCGATACTACGTACTCTTGTTTTATGCAAAAGAACTCAATTTTTCGTGATTTCGAAATTTATATTTTATTTTGGATCCCTACTTTTATTTTACAAAAAGAACTCAATTTTTAGTAATTTGGATATTTATATTTTCTTTTCGATCCCTACTTTTGTTTTAGACAAAAAATTCAATTTTTAATAATTTCGAAATTGTATATTATTTTTCATCCGTAGTTTTGTTTTACAAAAAAGAAACTCAATTTTTCATAATTTTGGAATTTATATTTTATTCTCGATCCTACGTACTCTTGTTTTATGCAAAAGAACTCAATTTTTTGTGATTTCGAAATTTATATTTTATTTTGGATCCGTACTTTTATTTTACAAAAAGAAGTCAATTTTTAGTAATTTGGATATTTATATTTTCTTTTCGATCCCTACTTTTGTTTTAGACAAAAAATTGAATTTTTAATAATTTTGAAATTGATATATTATTTTTCATCCGTAGTTTTGTTTTACAAAAAAGAAACTCAATTTTTCATAATTTTGGAGTTTATATTTTATTCTCGATACTACGTACTCTTGTATTATGCAAAAGAACTCAATTTTAAGGAATTTCGAAATTTATATTTTATTTTGGATCCCTACTTTTTGTTTTACAAAAAGAACTCAATTTTTAGTAATTTGGATATTTATATTTTCTTTTCGATCCCTACTTTTGTTTTAGACAAAAAATTCAATTTTTAATAGTTTCGAAATTGATATACTATTTTTCATCCGTAGTTTTGTTTTACAAAAAAGACACTCAATTTTTCATAATTTTGGAATTTATATTTTATTCTCGATACTACGTACTCTTGTATTATGCAAAAGAACTCAATTTTAAGTAATTTCGAAATTTATATTTTATTTTGGATCCCTACTTTTGTTTTACAAAAAGAACTCAATTTTTAGTAATTTGGATATTTATATTTTCTTTTCGATCGGTACTTTTGTTTTAGACAAAAAATTCAATCTTTAATAATTTCGAAATTGATATACTATTTTTCATTCGTAGTTTTGTTTTACAAAAAAGAAACTCAATTTTTCATAATTTTGGAATTTATATTTTATTCTTGATACTACGTACTCTTGTTTTATGCAAAAGAACTCAATTTTTTGTGATTTCGAAATTTATATTTTATTTTGGATCCCTACTTTTATTTTAAAAAAAGAACTCAATTTTTAGTAATTTGGATATTTATATTTTCTTTTCGATCCCTACTTTTGTTTTAGACAAAAAATTCAATTTTTAATAGTTTCGAAATTGATATACTATTTTTCATCCGTAGTTTTGTTTTACAAAAAAGACACCCAATTTTTCATAATTTTGCAATTTATATTTTATTCTCGATACTACGTACTCTTGTATTATGCAAAAGAACTCAATTTTAAGTAATTTCGAAATTTATATTTTATTTTGGATCCCTACTTTTGTTTTACAAAAAGAACTCAATTTTTAGTAATTTGGATATTTATATGTTCTTTTCGATCGGTACTTTTGTTTTAGACAAAAAATTCAATCTTTAATAATTTCGAAATTGATATACTATTTTTCATTCGTAGTTTTGTTTTACAAAAAAGAAACTCAATTTTTCATATTTTGGAATTTATATTTTATTCTTGATACTACGTACTCTTGTTTTATGCAAAAGAACTCAATTTTTTGTGATTTCGAAATTTATATTTTATTTTGGATCCCTACTTTTATTTTAAAAAAAGAAATCAATTTTTAGTAATTTGGATATTTATATTTTCTTTTCGATCCCTAGTTTTGTTTTAGACAAAAAATTCAATTTTTAATAATTTCGAAATTGATATATTCTTTTTCATCCGTAGTTTTGTTTTACAAAAAAGAAAATCAATTTTTCATAATTTTGGAATTTATATTTTATTCTCGATACTGCGTACTCTTGTATTATGCAAAAGAACTCAATTTTAAGTAATTTCGAAATTTATATTTTATTTTGGATCCCTACTTTTGTTTTACAAAAAGAACTCAATTTTTAGTAATTTGGATATTTATATTTTCTTTTCGATCCCTACTTTTGTTTTAGACAAAAAATTCAATTTTTAATAGTTTCGAAATTGATATACTATTTTTCATCCGTAGTTTTGTTTTACAAAAAAGAAACTCAATTTTTCATAATTTTGGAATTAATATTTTATTCTCGATACTACGTACTCTTGTTTAATGCAAAAGAATCAATTTTTCATAATTTCAAAATTTATATTTTATTTTGGATCCCTACTTTTGTTTTACAAAAAGAACTAAATTTTTAGTAATTTGGATATTTATATTTTCTTTTCGATCCGTAGTATTGTTTTACACAAAAAACTCAATTTTTAATAATTTCGAAATTGATATATTATTTATCATCCGTAGTTTTGTCTTACAAAAAAGAAACTCAATTTTTCATAATTTTGGAATTTATATTTTATTCTCGATACTATGTACTCTTGTTTTACGCAAAAGAACTCAATTTGTTGGAATTTCGAAATTTATATTTTATTTTGGATCCCTACTTTTGTTTTACAAAAAGAACTCAATTTTTAGTAATTTGGATATTTATATTTTCTTTTCGATCCGTACTTTTGTTTTAGACAAAAAATTCAATCTTTAATAATTTCGAAATTGATATACTATTTTTCATTCGTAGTTTTGTTTTACAAAAAAGAAACTCAATTTTTCATAATTTTGGAATTTATATTTTATTCTCGATACTACGTACTCTTGTTTTATGCAAAAGAACTCAATTTTTTGTGATTTCGAAATTTATATTTTATTTTGGATCCCTACTTTTATTTTACAAAAAGAACTCAATTTTTAGTAATTTGGATATTTATATTTTCTTTTCGATCCCTACTTTTGTTTTAGACAAAAAATTCAATTTTTAATAATTTCGAAATTGATATATTATTTTTCATCCGTAGTTTTCTTTTACAAAACAGAAACTCAATTTTTCATAATTTTGGAATTTATATTTTATTCTCGATACTACGTACTCTTGTATTATGCAAAAGAACTCAATTTTAAGTAATTTCGAAATTTATATTTTATTTTGGATCCCTACTTTTGTTTTACAAAAAGAACTCAATTTTTAGTAATTTGGATATTTATATTTTCTTTTCGATCCGTAGATTGGTTTTAGACAAAAAATTCAATTTTCAATAATTTCGAAATTGATATATTATTTTTCATCCGTAGTTTTCTTTTACAAAAAAGAAACTCAATTTTTCATAATTTTGAAATTTATATTTTATTCTCGATACTACGTACACTTGTTTTATGCAAAAGAACTCAATTTGTTGGAATTTCAAAATTTATATTTTATTTTGGATCCCTACTTTTGTTTTACAAAAAGAACTCAATTTTTAGTAACTTGGATATTTATATTTTCTTTTCAATCCGTACTTTTGTTTTAGACAAAAAATTTAATTTTTAATAATTTTGAAATTGATATATTATTTTTCATTCGTAGTTTTGATTTACAAAAAAGAAACTCAATTTTTCATAATTTTGAAATTTATATTATATTCTCGATACTACGTACTCTTGTTTTATGCAAAAGAACTCAATTTTTTGTAATTTCGAAATTTAAATTTTATTTTGGATCCCTACTTTTGTTTTACAAAAAGAACTCAATTTTTAGTAATTTGGATATTTATATTTTCTTTTCAATCCGTACTTTTGTTTTAGACAAAAAATTCAATTTTTAATAATTTCAAAATTGATATATTATTTTTCATCTGTAGTTTTGTTTTACAAAAAAGAAAGTCAATTTTTCATAATTTTAGAATTTATATTTTATTCTCGATACTACGTACTCTTGTATTATGCAAAAGAACTCAATTTTTTGTAATTTCGAAATTTAAATTTTATTTTGGATCCCTACTTTTGTTTTACAAAAAGAACTCAATTTTTAGTAATTTGGATATTTATATTTTCTTTTCGATCCGTAGATTGGTTTTAGACAAAAAATTCAATTTTCAATAATTTCGAAATTGATATATTATTTTTCATCCGTAGTTTTCTTTTACAAAAAAGAAACTCAATTTTTCATAATTTTGAAATTTATATTTTATTCTCGATACTACGTACACTTGTTTTATGCAAAAGAACTCAATTTGTTGGAATTTCAAAATTTATATTTTATTTTGGATCCCTACTTTTGTTTTACAAAAAGAACTCAATTTTTACTAATTTGGATATTTATATTTTCTTTTCGATCCGTACTTTTGTTTTAGACAAAAAATTCAATCTTTAATAATTTCGAAATTGATATACTATTTTTCATTCGTAGTTTTGTTTTACAAAAAAGAAACTCAATTTTTCATAATTTTGGAATTTATATTTTATTCTCGATACTACGTACTCTTGTTTTATGCAAAAGAACTCAATTTTTTGTGATTTCGAAATTTATATTTTATTTTGGATCCCTACTTTTATTTTACAAAAAGAACTCAATTTTTAGTAATTTGGATATTTATATTTTCTTTTCGATCGCTACTTTTGTTTTAGACAAAAAATTCAATTTTTAATAATTTCGAAATTGATATATTATTTTTCATCCGTAGTTTTCTTTTACAAAAAAGAAACTCAATTTTTCATAATTTTGAAATTTATATTTTATTCTCGATACTACGTACTCTTGTATTATGCAAAACAACTCAATTTTAAGTAATTTCGAAATTTATATTTTATTTTGGATCCCTACTTTTGTTTTATAAAAAGAACTCAATTTTTAGTAATTTGGATATTTATATTTTCTTTTCGATCCCTACTTTTGTTTTAGACAAAAAATTCAATTTTTAATAGTTTCGAAATTGATATACTATTTTTCATCCGTAGTTTTGTTTTACAAAAAAGAAACTCAATTTTTCATAGTTTTGGAATTTATATTTTATTCTCGATACTACGTACTCTTGTTTAATGCAAAAGAACTTAGTTTTTTGTAATTTCAAAATTTATATTTTATTTTGGATCCCTACTTTTGTTTTACAAAAAGAACTAAATTTTTAGTAATTTGAATATTTATATTTTCTTTTGGATCCGTAGTATTGTTTTACAAAAAAAATTCAATTTCTAATTATTTCGAAATTGATATATTATTTATCATCCGTAGTTTTGTCTTACAAAAAAGAAACTCAATTTTTCATAATTTTGTAATTTATATTTTATTCTCGATACTATGTACTCTTGTTTTATGCAAAAGAACTCAATTTTTTGTAATTTCGAAATTTATATTTTATTTTGGATCCCTACTTTTCTTTTACAAAAAGAACTCAATTTTTAGTAATTGGGATATTTATATTTTCTTTTCGATCCGTATTTTTTGTTTTACACAAAAAATTCAATTTTTAATAATTTCGAAATTGATACACTATTTTTCATCCGTAGTTTTGTTTTACAAAAAAGAAACTCAATTTTTCGTAATTTTGAAATTTAGATTTTAGTCTCGATACTACGTACTCTTGTTTTATGCAAAAGAACTCAATTTGTTGGAATTTTGAAATTTATATTTTATTTTGGATCCCTACTTTTTGTTTTACAAAAAGAACTCAATTTTTAGTAATTTGGATGTTTATATTTTCTTTTCAATCCGTACTTTTGTTTTAGACAAACAATTCAATTTTTAATAATTTTGAAATTGATATATTATTTTTCATCCGTAGTTTTGATTTACAAAAAAGAAATTCAATTTTTCATAATTTTGAAATTTATATTATATTCTCGATACTACGTACTCTTGTTTTATGCAAAAGAACTCAATTTTTTGTAATTTCGAAATTTAAATTTTATTTTGGATCCCTACTTTTGTTTTACAAAAAGAACTCAATTTTTAGTAATTTGGATATTTATATTTTCTTTTCGATCTGTAGATTGGTTTTAGACAAAAAATTCAATTTTCAATAATTTCGAAATTGATATATTATTTTTCATCCGTAGTTTTGTTTTACAAAAAAGAAAATCAATTTTTCATAATTTTGGAATTTATATTTTATTCTTGATACTACGTACTCTTGTTTTATGCAAAAGAACTCAATTTTTTGTAATTTCAAAATTTATATTTTTTATTTTGGATCTCTACTTTTGTTTTACAAAAAGAACTCAATTTTTAGTAATTTGGATATTTATATATTCTTTTTGATCCGTACTTTTGTTTTAGACAAAAAATACAACTTTTAATAATTTCGAAATTGATATATTATTTTTCATCCGTAGTTTTGTCCTACAAAAAAGAAACTCAATTTTTCATAATTTTGAAATTTATATTTTATTCTCGATACTACGTACTCTTGTTTTATGCAAAAGAACTCAATTTTTTGTAATTTTGAAATTTATATTTTATTTTGGATCCCTACTTTTGTTTTACAAAAAGAACTCAATTTTTAGTAATTTGGATATTTATATTTTCTTTTCGATCCGTACTATTGTTTTACACAAAAAATTCAATTTTTAATAATTTCGAAATTGATATATTATTTTTCATCCGTAGTTTTGTCTTACAAAAATGAAATTCAATTTTTCATAATTTTGAAATTTATATTTTATTCTCGATACTACATACTCTTGTTTTATGCAAAAGAACTCAATTTTTTGTAATTTCGAAATTTATATTTTATTTTGGATCGCTACTTTTGTTTTACAAAAAGAACTCAATTTTTAGTAATTGGGATATTTATATTTTCTTTTCGATCCGTATTTTTTCTTTACACAAAAAATTCAATTTTTAATAATTTCGAAATTGATATACTATTTTTCATCCGTAGTTTTGTTTTACAGAAAAGAAACTCAATTTTTCTTAATTTTGAAACTTAGATTTTATTCTCGATACTACGTACTCTTGTTTTATGGAAAAGAACTCAATTTTTTTTAATTTTGAAATTTATATTGTATTTTGGATCCCTACTTTTGTTTTACAAAAAGAACTCAATTTTTAGTAATTTGGATATTTATATTTTCTTTTCGATCCGTACTTATGTTTTAGACAAAAAATTTGATTTTTAATAATTTCGAAATTGATATTTTATTTTTCATCCGTAGTTTTGTTTTACAAAATAGAAACTGAATTTTTCATAATTTTGGAATTTATATTTTATTCTCGATACTACGTACACTTGTTTTATGCAAAAGAACTCAATTTTTTTTAATTTCGAAATTTATATTTTATTTTGGATCCCTACTTTTGTTTTACAAAAAGAACTCAATTTTTAGTAATTTGGATATTTATATTTTCTTTTCGATCCGTACTATTGTTTTACACAAAAAATTCAATTTTTAATAATTTCGAAATTGATATATTATTTTTCATCCGTAGTTTTGTCTTACGAAAAAGAAACTCAATTTTTCATAATTTTGAAATTTATACTTTATTCTCGATACTACGTACTCTTGTTTTATGCAAAAGAACTCAATTCAATAATATCTTCGAAATTTATATTGTATTTTGGATCCCTACTTTTGTTTTACAAAAAGAACTCAATTTTTAGTAATTTGGATATTTATATTTTCTTTTCGATCCGTACTTATGTTTTAGACAAAAAAGTTGATTTTTAATAATTTCGAAATTCATATTTTATTTTTCATCCGTAGTTTTGTTTTACAAAATAGAAACTCAATTTTTCATAAGTTTGGAATTTATATTTTATTCTCGATACTACGTACTCTTGTTTTATGGAAAAGAACTCAATTTTTTGTAATTTTGAAATTTATATTTTATTTTGGATCCCTACTTTTGTTTTACAAAAAGAACTTAATTTTTAGTAATTTGGATATTTATATTTTCTTTTCGATCCGTACTTTTGTTTTGGAAAAAAAATTCAATTTTTAATAATTCCGAAATTGATATACTATTTTTCATTCGTAGTTTTGTTTTACAAAAAAGAAACTCAATTTTTCATAATTTTGGAATTTATATTTTATTCTCGATACTACGTACACTTGTTTTATGCAAAAGAACTCAATTTTTTGTAATTTCGAAATTTATATTTTATTTTGGATCCCTACTTTTGTTTTACAAAAAGGACTCAATTTTTCGTAATTTGGATATTTATATTTTCTTTTCGATCCGTACTTTTGTTTTAGACAAAAAATTCAATTTTTAATAATTTCAAAATTGATATATTATTTTTCATCTGTAGTTTTGTTTTACAAAAAAGAAAGTCAATTTTTCATAATTTTAGAATTTATATTTTATTCTCGATACTACGTACTCTTGTTTTATGCAAAAGAACTCAATTTTTTGTAATTTTGAAATTTATATTTTATTTTGGATCCCTACTTTTGTTTTACAAAAAGAACTCAATTTTTAGTAATTTGGATATTTATATTTTCTTTTGGATCCGTACTTTTGTTTAGGACAAAAAATTCAATTTTTAATAATTTCGAAATTGATATACTATTAGTCATCCGTAGTTTTGTTTTACAACAGAGAAACTCAATTTTTCATAATTTTGGAATTTATATTCTATTCGCGATACTACGTACTCTTGTTTTATGCAAAAGAACTCAATTTTTTGTAATTTTGAAATTTATATTTTATTTTGGATCCCTACTTTTGTTTTACAAAAAGAACTCAATTTTTAGTAATTTGGATATTTATATTTTCTTTTGGATCCGTACTTTTGTTTAGGACAAAAAATTCAATTTTTAATAATTTCGAAATTGATATACTATTAGTCATCCGTAGTTTTGTTTTACAATTGAGAAACTCAATTTTTCATAATTTTGGAATTTATATTCTATTCGCGATACTACGTACTATTGTTTTATGCAAAAGAACTCAATTTTTTGTAATTTTGAAATTTATATTTTATTTTGGATCCCTACTTTTGTTTACAAAAAGAACTCAATTTTTAGTAATTTGGATATTTATATTTTCTTTTGGATCCGTACTTTTGTTTAGGACAAAAAATTCAATTTTTGATAATTTCGAAATTGATATACTATTAGTCATCCGTAGTTTTGTTTTACAACAGAGAAACTCAAATTTTCATAATTTTGGAATTTATATTCTATTCGCGATACTACGTACTCTTGTTTTATGCAAAAGAACTCAATTTTTTGTAATTTTGAAATTTATATTTTATTTTGGATCCCTACTTTTGTTTTACAAAAAGAACTCAATTTTTAGTAATTTGGATATTTATATTTTCTTTTGGATCCGTACTTTTGTTTAGGACAAAAAATTCAATTTTTAATAATTTCGAAATTGATATACTATTAGTCATCCGTAGTTTTGTTTTACAACAGAGAAACTCAATTTTTCATAATTTTGGAATTTATATTCTATTCGCGATACTACGTACTCTTGTTTTATGCAAAAGAACTCAATTTTTTGTAATTTTGAAATTTATATTTTATTTTGGATCCCTACTTTTGTTTTACAAAAAGAACTCAATTTTTAGTAATTTGGATATTTATATTTTCTTTTCGATCCGTACTTTTGTTTGACACAAAAAATGAAATTTTTAATAATTTCGAAATTGATATATTATTTTTCATCCGTAGTTTTGTGTTACAAAAGAGAAACTCAATTTTTCATAATTTTGGAATTTATATTTTATTCTCGATACTACGTACTCTTGTTTTATGGAAAAGAACTAAATTTAATAATATCTTCGAAATTTATATTTTATTTTGGATCCCTACTTTTGTTTACAAAAGAACTCAATTTTTAGTAATTTGGATATTTATATTTTCTTTTCGATCCGTACTTTTGTTTAACACAAAAAATTCAATTTTTAATAATTTCAAAATTGATATATTATTTTTCATCCGTAGTTTTGTTTTACAAAAAAGAAACTCAATTTTTCATAATTTTGAAATTTATATTTTATTCTCGATACTACGTACTCTTGTTTTATGCAAAATAACTCAATTTTTTTATTTTCGAAATTTATATTTTATTTTGGATCCTTACTTTTGTTTTACAAAAAGAACTCAATTTCTAGTAATTTGGATATTTATATTTTCTTTTCGATCCGTACTTTTGTTTTAGACAAAAAATTCGACTTTTAATAATTTCGAAATTGATATATTATTTTTCATCCGTAGTTTTGTTTTACAACAGGGAAACTCAATTTTTCATAATTTTGGAATTTATATTTTATTCTCGATACTACGTACTCTTGTTTTATACAAAAGAACTCAATTTTTTGTAATTTCGAAATTTATATTTTATTTTGGATCCCTACTTTTGTTTTACAAAAAGAAATCAATTTTTAGTAATTTGGATATTTATATTTTCTTTTCGATCCGTACTTTTGTTTTACACAAAAAATTCAATTTTTAATAATTTCAAAATTGATATTGTATTTTTCATCTGTAGTTTTGTTTTACAAAAAAGAAACTCAGTTTTTCATAATTTTAAAATTTATATTTTATTCTTGATACTACGTACTCTTGTTTTATGCAAAAGAACTCAATTTTTTGTAATTTTGAAATTTATATTTTGTTTTGGATCCCTCCTTTTGTTTTACAAATAGAACTCAATTTTTAGTAATTTGGATATTTATATTTTCTTTTCGGTCTGCACTTTTGTTTAGGACAAAAAATTCAATTTTTAATAATTTCAAAATTGATATACTATTTTTCATCCGTAGTTTTGTTTTACAACAGAGAAACTCAATTTTTCATAATTTTGGAATTTATATTTTATTCTCGATACTACGTACTCTTGTTTTATTCAAAAGAACTCAATTTTTTGTAATTTTGAAATTTATATTTTATTTTGGATCCCTACTTTTGTTTTACAAAAAGAAATCAATTTTTAGTAATTTGGATATTTATATTTTCTTTTTGATCCGTACTTTTGTTTTACACAAAAAATTCAATTTTTAATAATTTCAAAATTGGTATTGTATTTTTCATCCGTACTTTTGCTTTACAGAAAAGAAACTCAATTTTTCAAAATTTTAAAATTTATATTTTATTCTTGATACTACGTACTCTTGTTTTATGCAAAAGAACTCAATTTTTTGTAATTTTGAAATTTATATTTTGTTTTGGATCCCTACTTTTGTTTTACAAAAAGAACTCAATTTTTAGTAATTTGGATATTTATATTTTCTTTTCGTTCCGTACTTTTGTTTTACACAAAAAATTCAATTTTTAATAATTTCGAAATTGATATATTATTTTTCATCCGTAGTTTTGTGTTACAAAAGAGAAACTCAATTTTTCATAATTTTGAAAATTATATTTTATTCTCGGTACCACGTACTCTTGTTTTATGCAAAAGAACCCAATTTTTTGTATTTTCGAAATTTATATTTTATTTTGGATCCCTACTTTTGTTTTACAAAAAGAACTCAATTTTTAGTAATTTGGATATTTATATTTTCTTTTCGATCCGTACTTTTGTTTTAGACAAAAATTCAACTTTTAATAATTTCGAAATTGATATATTATTTTTCATCCGTAGTTTTGTTTTACAATAGAGAAACTCAATTTTTCATAATTTTGGAATTTATATTTTATTCTCGATACTACGTACTCTTCTTTTATGCAAAAGAACTCAATTTTTTCTAATTTCAAAATTTATATTTTATTTTGGATCCCTACTTTTGTTTTACAAAAGGAACGCAATTTTTAGTAATTTGGATATTTATATTTTCTTTTCGATCCGTACTTTTGTTTTAGACAAAAAATTCAATTTTTAATAATTTCAAAATTGATATATTATTTTTCATCCCTAGTTTTGTTTTACAAAAAAGAAAGTCAATTTTTCATAATTTTAGAATTTATATTTTATTCTCGATACTACGTAGTCTTGTTTTATGCAAAAGAACTCAATTTTTTGTAATTTAGAAATTTATATTTTATTTTGGATCCCTACTTTTGTTTTACAAAAAGAACTCAATTTTTAGTAATTTGGATATTTATATTTTCTTTTGGATCCGTACTTTTGTTTAGGACAAAAAATTCAATTTTTAATAATTTCAAAATTGATATACTATTATTCATCCGTAGTTTTGTTTTACAACAGAGAAACTCAATTTTTCATAATTTTGGAATTTATATTCTATTCGCGATACTACGTACTCTTGTTTTATGCAAAAGAACTCAATTCAATAATATCTTCGAAATTTATATTTTATTTTGGATCCCTACTTTTGTTTACAAAAAGAACTCAATTTTTAGTAATTTGGATATTTATATTTTCTTTTCGATCCGTACTTTTGTTTTACACAAAAAATTCAATTTTTAATAATTTCGAAATTGATATATTATTTTTCATCCGTTGTTTTGTTTTATAACAGAGAAACTCAATTTTTCATAATTTTGGAATTTATATTTCATTCTCGATACTACGTACTCTTGTTTTATGCAAAAGAACTCAATTTTTTCTAATTTCAAAATTTATATTTTATTTTGGATCCCTACTTTTGTTTTACAAAAAGAACTCAATTTGTAGTAATTTGGATATTTATATTTTCTTTTCGATCCGTACTTTTGTTTTACACAAAAAATTCAATTTTTAATAATATCGAAATTGATATATTATTTTTCATCCGTAGTTTTGTTTTACAAAAAAGAAACTCAATTTTTCATAATTTTGGAATTTATATTTTATTCTCGATAATACGTACTCTTGTTTTATGCAAAAGAACTCAATTTTTTGTAATTTTGAAATTTATATTTTATATAGGATCCCTACTTTTGTTTTACAAATAGAACTCAATTTTTAGTAATTTGGATATTTAAATTTTCTTTTCGATCCGTACTTTTGTTTTGGACAAAAAATTCAATTTTTAATAATTTCGAAATTGATATACTATTTTTCATCCGTAGTTTTGTTTTACAAAAAAGAACCTCAATTTTTCATAATTTTGAAAATTATATTTTATTCTCGATACTACGTACTCTTGTTTTATGCAAAAGAACTCAAATTTTTGTAGTTTCGAAATTTATATTTTATTTTGGATTCCTACTTTTCTTTTACAAAAAGAACTCAATTTTTAGTAATTTGGATATTTATATTTTCTTTTCGATCCGTACTTGTGTTTTACACAAAAAATTCAATTTTTAATAATTTCGAAATTGATATATTATTTTTCATCCGTAGTTTTGTGTTACAAAAGAGAAACTCAATTTTTCATAATTTTGGAATTTATATTTTATTCTCGATACTACGTACTCTTGTTTTATGCAAAAGAACTAAATTTAATAATATCTTCGAAATTTATATTTTATTTTGGATCCCTACTTTTGTTTACAAAAGAACTCAATTTTTAGTAATTTGGATATTTATATTTTCTTTTCGATCCGTACTTTTGTTTAACACAAAAAATTCAATTTTTAATAATTTCGAAATTGATATATTATTTTTCATCCGTAGGTTTGTTTTACAAAAAAGAAACTCAATTTTTCAGAATTTTGAAATTTATATTTTATTCTCGATACTACGTACTCTTACTTGATGCAAAATAACTCAATTTTTTTATTTTCGAAATTTATATTTTATTTTGGATCCCTACTTTTGTTTTACAAAAAGAACTCAATTTCTAGTAATTTGGATATTTATATTTTCTTTTCAATCCGTACTTTTGTTTTAGACAAAAAATTCGACTTTTAATAATTTCGAAATTGATATATTATTTTTCATCCGTAGTTTTGTTTTACAACAGGGAAACTCAATTTTTCATAATTTTGGAATTTATATTTTATTCTCCATACTACGTACTCTTGTTTTATACAAAAGAACTCAATTTTTAGTAATTTGGATATTTATATTTTCTTTTCGATCCGTACTTTTGTTTTAGACAAAAAATTCAATTTTTAATAATTTCGAAATTGATATATTATTTTTCATCCATAGTTTTGTTTTACAAAAAAGAAACTCAATTTTTCATAATTTTGGAATTTATATTTTATTCTCGATACTACGTACTCTTGTTTTGTGCAAAAGAACTCAATTTTTTTTAATTTCGAAATTTATATTTTATTTTGGATCCCTACTTTTGTTTTACAAAAACAAATCAATTTTTAGTAATTTGCATATTTATATTTTCTTTTCGATCCGTACTTTTGTTTTACACAAAAAATTCAATTTTTAATAATTTCAAAATTGATATTGTATTTTTCATCTGTAGTTTTGTTTGACAAAAAAGAAACTCAGTTTTTCATAATTTTAAAATTTATATTTTATTCTTGATACTACGTACTCTTGTTTTATGCAAAAGAACTCAATTTTTTGTAATTTTGAAATTTATATTTTTTTTTGGATCCCTCCTTTTGTTTTACAAATAGAACTCAATTTTTAGTAATTTGGATATTTATATTTTCTTTTCGGTCTGCACTTTTGTTTTGGACAAAAAATTCAATTTTTAATAATTTCAAAATTGATATACTATTTTTCATCCGTAGTTTTGTTTTACAACAGAGAAACTCAATTTTTCATAATTTTGGAATTTATATTTTATTCTCGATACTACGTACTCTTGTTTTATGCAAAAGAACTCAATTTTTTGTAATTTTGAAATTTATATTTTATTTTGGATCCCTACTTTTGTTTTACAAAAAGAAATCAATATTTAGTAATTTGGATATTTATATTTTCTTTTTGATCCGTACTTTTGTTTTACACAAAAAATTCAATTTTTAATAATTTCGAAATTGGTATTGTATTTTTCATCCGTACTTTTGCTTTACAGAAAAGAAACTCAATTTTTCAAAATTTTAAAATTTATATTTTATTCTTGATACTACGTACTCTTGTTTTATGCAAAAGAACTCAATTTTTGTAATTTTGAAATTTATATTTTGTTTTGGATCCCTACTTTTGTTTTACAAAAAGAACTCAATTTTTAGTAATTTGGATATTTATATTTTCTTTTCGTTCCGTACTTTTGTTTTACACAAAAAATTCAATTTTTAATAATTTCGAAATTGATATATTATTTTTCATCCGTAGTTTTGTGTTACAAAAGAGAAACTCAATTTTTCATAATTTTGAAAATTGTATTTTATTCTCGGTACCACGTACTCTTGTTTTATGCAAAAGAACCCAATTTTTTGTATTTTCGAAATTTATATTTTATTTTGGATCCCTACTTTTGTTTTACAAAAACAACTCAATTTTTAGTAATTTGGATATTTATATTTTCTTTTCGATCCGTACTTTTGTTTTAGACAAAAATTCAACTTTTAATAATTTCGAAATTGATATATTATTTTTCATCCGTAGTTTTGTTTTACAATAGAGAAACTCAATTTTTCATAATTTTGGAATTTATATTTTATTCTCGATACTACGTACTCTTCTTTTATGCAAAAGAACTCAATTTTTTCTAATTTCAAAATTTATATTTTATTTTGGATCCCTACTTTTGTTTTACAAAAGGAACGCAATTTTTAGTAATTTGGATATTTATATTTTCTTTTCGATCCGTACTTTTGTTTTACACAAAAAATTCAATTTTTAATAATTTCGAAATTGATATTGTATTTTTCATCCGTAGTTTTGTTTTACAAGAAAGAAACTCAATTTTTCATAATTTTAAAATTTATATTTTATTCTTGATACTACGTACATTTGTTTTATGCAAAAGAACTCAATTTTTTGTAATTTTGAAATTTATATTTTGTTTTGGATCCCTATTTTTGTTTTACAAAAAGAACTCAATTTTTAGTAGTTTGGATATTTATATTTTCCTTTCGATCCATACTTTTGTTTTAGACAAAAAATTCAATTTTTAATAATTTCGAAATTGATATACTATTTTTCATCCTTAGTTTTGTCTTACAAAAAAGAAACTCAATTTTTCATGATTTTGAAATTTATATTTTATTCTCGATACTACAGACTCTTGTTTTATGCAAAAGAACTCAATTTTTTGTAATTTCGAAATTTATATTTTATTTTGGATCCCTACTTTTGTTTAATAAAGATGGCAGTATAAAAACCAAGAGGGGGGGTGAATTGGATTTTTAAAGAAATTTTCTCTTTTAAATAAATTCTCAGGTTTTGAAAAACTTTAAAAAACTTGGATGTGAATTTTTCTAATCCTTTGATTAACGCTATTTGGATTAGCAATTGTTATAATGATCCACAATTAAAAGAGATAGAGAAAGAGAAATAACACAGAGATTTATACTGGTTCGGATTAAGCCAATCCTACGTCCAGTTCCCAACCACCACAAATCCGTGATGATTTTCCCCACTATCTTTAATTGAAATTACAAACACCAATTCATGCAATAACAAATAAAGATAAACTGAAACACCTCCTCGTACACACTAAGGATGAAACACCTCCCTGCACACACTCGAGGATGAAACCCACCTCTCTTGACAAACAAGAGATGAAACACCTCCCTTAGAACAGATCCAAGGGATGAATTTTCCCTTTACAGAAAATAGTAAAATAATACACCTGAAATGTGCTGGATAGAAAGCTTAAGCACAATGATCACCACTTCCAAAGACTTGATCAAACCGAAGAGAGCGAGAAAGCGACTTTGAAAAAAGCTAAGGCGCAGAAACACTTTGAATATTTTGTGTTTGTTCGGATGTGTTAAACCTAAGACATTCTCTTTCATTTTATAATTCGAAAATGCTCCAAAGTTTCCATTCTTAGGTTGATTTAGAATTAATTTCGCAAAAACGACTCATTTAATCGATTATATTAAAAGCTTAATCGATTATATCATGTTTAAAAACTGGAAAACAAATATCGTCTGATATAATCGATTAGATTAAGGCCATAATCGATTATATTAACCCAGAATCAATATAATCAATTATAAAAGACACTTAATCGATTATTTTGCTCGTTAAACATTTTTAATTCAAATTTTAAGTTAAATAATCGATTATCTACGTATGGTAATCGATTAAAAGCGTAGAAAAACGTTTTTGCGAGAAAACACCTTGCTCTCTTGTTTGGGAAGGTCTTGAAGGGAATTTATGACTTACTCTTTTTATCCAACACCTAAAATAGAACCTTCTACTCTGGCTCCTTCAGCTCTTTGAGAAAATCTTCATCAATCTTCTCTCTTGAAAGCTTTGAATGCTCTTTATGCCATTCCTTTCCTATCAAGCAACCTTCCTTTGTGAGATGACACAAGTCTTTAATGTTGATTGAAACTTTCTAAAAACTTCATCATCAAAACTGTAGGTCTCCACAAAACTCTGGTCTTGAAATATGCCAACAACTTTTGTTTTACAAAAAGAACTCAATTTTTAGTAATTTGGATATTTATATTTTCTTTTTGATACGTACTTTTGTTATAGACAAAAAATTCAATTTTTAATAATTTCGAAATTGATATATTATTTTTAATCGGTAGTTTTGTCTTACAAAAATGAAACTCAATTTTTCATAATTTTGAAATTTATATTTTATTCTCGATACTACGTACTCTTGTTTTATGCAAAAGAACTGAACTTTTTGTAATTTCGAAATTTATATTTTATTTTGGATCCCTACTTTTGTTTTACAAAAAGAACTCAATTTTTAGTAATTTGGATATTTATATTTTCTTTTCGATCAGTATTTTTGTTTTACACAAAAAATTCAATTTTTAATAATTTCGAAATTGATATATTATTTTTCATCCGTAGTTTTGTTTTACAAAAAAGAAACTCAATTTTTCATAATTTTGAAATTTATATTTTATTCTCGATACTACGTACTCTTGTTTTATGCAAAAGAACTGAATTTTTTCTAATTTCGAAATTTATATTTTATTTTGGATCCCTAGTTTTGTTTTACAAAAAGAACTCAATTTTTAATAATTTGGATATTTATATTTTCTTTTCGATCCGTACTTTTGTTTTACACAAAAAATTCAATTTTTAACAATTTCGAAATTGATATATTATTTTTCATCCGTAGTTTTGTTTTACAAAAAGGAAACTCAATTTTTCATAATTTTGAAATTTATATTTTATTCTCGATACTATGTACTCTTGTTTTACGCAAAAGAACTCAATTTTTTGTAATCTCGAAATTTATATTTTATTTTGGATCCCTACTTTTGTTTTACAAAAAAGAACTCAATTTGTATTAATTTGGATATTTATATTTTCTTTTCGATCCGTACTTTTGTTTTAGACAAAAAATTCAACTTTTAATAATTTCGAAATTGATATATTATTTTTCATCCGTAGTTTTGTTTTACAACAGAGAAACTCAATTTTTTATAATTTTGGAATTTATATTTTATTCTCGATACTACGAACTCTTGTTTTATGCAAAAGAACTCAATTTTTTCTAATTTAAAAATTTATATTTTATTTTGGATCCTTACTTTTGTTTTACAAAAAGAACTCAATTTTTAGTAATTTGGATATTTATATTTTCTTTCCGATCCGTACTTTTGTTTTAGACAAAAAATTCAATTTTTAATAATTTCGAAATTGATATTGTCTTTTTCATCCGTAGCTTTGTTTTACAAAAAAGAAACTCAATTTTTCATAATTTTAAAATTTATATTTTATTCTTGATACTACGTACTCTTATTTTATGCAAAAAAACTCAATTTTTTGTAATTTCGAAATTTATATTTTATTTTGGATCCCTACTTTTGTTTTACAAAAAGAACTCAATTTTTAGTAATTTGGATATTTATATTTTCTTTTCGATCCGTACTTTTCTTTTAGAAAAAAAATTCAATTTTTAATAATTTCAAAATTGATATATTATTTTTCATCCGTAGTTTTGTTTTACAAAAAAGAAACTCAATTTTTCATAAATTTGAAATTTATATTTTATTCTCGATACTAGGTACTCTTGTTTTATGCAAAAAAACTCAATTTTTTATAATTTCGAAATTTATATTTCATTTTGGATCCCCACTTTTGTTTTACAAAAAGAACTCAATTTTTAGTAATTTGGGTATTTATATTTTCTTTTTGATCCGCACTTTTGTTTTACACAAAATATTCAATTTTTAATAATTTCGAAATTTATATACTATTTTTCATCCGTATTTTTGTTTTACAAAAAAGAAACTCAATTTTTCATAATTTTGAAATTGAAATTTTATTCTCGATACTACATACTCTTATTTTATGCAAAAGAACTCAATTTTTTGTAATTTCGAAATTTATATTTTATTTTGGATCTCTACTTTTGTTTTACAAAAAGAACTCAATTTTTAGTAATTTGGATATTTATACTTTCTTTTCGATCCGTACTTTTGTTTTACACAAAAAATTCAATTTTTAATAATTTCGAAATTGATATATTATTTTTAATCTGTAGTATTGTTTTACAAAAAAGAAACTCAATTTTTCATAATTTTGGAATTTATATTTTATTCTTGATACCTACTCTTGTTTTATGCAAAAGAACTCAATTATTTGTAATTTTGAAATTTATATTTTATTTTGGATCCCTACTTTTGTTTTACAAAAAGAACTCAATTTTAAGTAATTTGGATATTTATATTTTCTTTTCGATCCGTACTTTTGTTTTACACCAAAAATTGAATTTTTAATAATTTCGAAATTGATATATTACTTTTCATCCGTAGTTTTGTTTTACAAAAAAGAAACTCAATTTTTCATAATTTTGAAATTTATATTTTATTCTCCATACTACGTACTCTTGTTTTATACAAAAGAACTCAATTTTTTTTAATTTCGAAATTTATATTTTATTTTGGATCTCTACTTTTGTTTTACAAAAAGAACTCAATTTTTAGTAATTTGGATATTTATATTTTCTTGTCGATCCGTACTTTTTTTTTACACAAAAAATTCAATTTTTAATAATTTCGAAATTGATATATTATTTTTCATCTGTAGTTTTGTTTTACAAAAAGAAACTCAATTTTTCATAATTTTGAAGTTTATATTTTATTCTTGATACTACGTACTCTTGTTTTGTGCAAAAAAACTCAATTTTTTGTAATTTCGAAATATATATTTTATTTTGGATCTCTACTTTTGTTTTACAAAAAGAACTCAATTTTTAGTAATTTGGATATTTAAATTTTCTTTTCGATCCGTACTTTTTGTTTTATACAAAAAATTCAATTTTTAATAATTTCGAAATTGATATATTATTTTTCATCTGTACTTTTGTTTTACAAAAAAGAAACTCAATTTTTCATAATTTTGAAGTTTATATTTTATTCTTGATACTACGTACTCTTGTTTTATGCAAAAGAACTCAATTTTTTGTAATTTCGAAATTTATATTTTATTTTGGATCCCCACTTTTGTTTTACAAAAAGAACTCAATTTTTAGTAATTTGGCTATTTATATTTTCTTTTCGATCCGTAGTTTTGTTTTACACAAAAAATTCAATTTTTAGTAATTTCGAAATTGATATACTATTTTTCATCCGTAGTTTTGTTTTACAAAAAAGAAACTCAATTTTTCATAATTTTGAACTTTATATTTTATTCTCGATACTACGTACTCTTGTTTTATGCAAAAGAACTCAATTTTTTGTAATTTCGAAATTTATATTTTATTTTGGATCCCTACTTTTGTTTTACAAAAAGAACTCAATTTTTAGTAATTTGGATATTTATATTTTCTTTTCGATCCGTACTTTTGTTTTACAAAAAAAATTCAATTTTTAATAATTTCAAAATTGATATATTATTTTTCATCCGTAGTTTTGTTTTACAAAAAAGAAACTCAATTTTTCATAAATTTGAAATTTATATTTTATTCTCGATACTAGGTACTCTTGTTTTATGCAAAAAAACTCAATTTTTTATAATTTCGAAATTTATATTTCATTTTGGATCCCCACTTTTGTTTTACAAAAAGAACTCAATTTTTAGTAATTTGGGTATTTATATTTTCTTTTTGATCCGCACTTTTGTTTTACACAAAATATTCAATTTTTAATAATTTCGAAATTTATATACTATTTTTCATCCGTATTTTTGTTTTACAAAAAAGAAACTCAATTTTTCATAATTTTGAAATTGAAATTTTATTCTCGATACTACATACTCTTATTTTATGCAAAAGAACTCAATTTTTTGTAATTTCGAAATTTATATTTTATTTTGGATCCCTACTTTTGTTTTACAAAAAGAACTCAATTTTTAGTAATTTGGATATTTATATTTTCTTTTCGATCCGTACTTTTCTTTTAGAAAAAAAATTCAATTTTTAATAATTTCGAAATTGATATATTATTTTTCATCCGTAGTTTTGTTTTACAAAAAAGAAACTCAATTTTTCATAAATTTTAAATTTATATTTTATTCTCGATACTAGGTACTCTTGTTTTATGCAAAAAAACTCAATTTTTTATAATTTCGAAATTTATATTTCATTTTGGATCCCCACTTTTGTTTTACAAAAAGAACTCAATTTTTAGTAATTTGGGTATTTATATTTTCTTTTTGATCCGCACTTTTGTTTTACACAAAATATTCAATTTTTAATAATTTCGAAATTTATATACTATTTTTCATCCGTATTTTTGTTTTACAAAAAAGAAACTCAATTTTTCATAATTTTGAAATTGAAATTTTATTCTCGATACTACATACTCTTATTTTATGCAAAAGAACTCAATTTTTTGTAATTTCGAAATTTATATTTTATTTTGGATCTCTACTTTTGTTTTACAAAAAGAACTCAATTTTTAGTAATTTGGATATTTATATTTTCTTTTCGATCCGTACTTTTGTTTTACACAAAAAATTCAATTTTTAATAATTTCGAAATTGATATATTATTTTTAATCTGTAGTATTGTTTTACAAAAAAGAAACTCAATTTTTCATAATTTTGGAATTTATATTTTATTCTTGATACCTACTCTTGTTTTATGCAAAAGAACTCAATTATTTGTAATTTTGAATTTTATATTTTATTTTGGATCCCTACTTTTGATTTACAAAAAGAACTCAATTTTAAGTAATTTGGATATTTATATTTTCTTTTCGATCCGTACTTTTGTTTTACACCAAAAATTGAATTTTTAATAATTTCGAAATTGATATATTACTTTTCATCCGTAGTTTTGTTTTACAAAAAAGAAACTCAATTTTTCATAATTTTGAAATTTATATTTTATTCTCGATACTACGTACTCTTGTTTTATGCAAAAGAACTCAATTTTTTTTAATTTCGAAATTTATATTTTATTTTAGATCCCTACTTTTGTTTTACAAAAAGAACTCAATTTTTAGTAATTTGGATATTTATATTTTCTTGTAGATCCGTACTTTTTTTTTACACAAAAAATTCAATTTTTAATAATTTCGAAATTGATATATTATTTTTCATCTGTAGTTTTGTTTTACAAAAAAGAAACTCAATTTTTCATAATTTTGAAGTTTATATTTTATTCTCGATACTACGTACTCTTGTTTTGTGCAAAAAAACTCAATTTTTTGTAATTTCGAAATATATATTTTATTTTGGATCTCTACTTTTGTTTTACAAAAAGAACTCAATTTTTAGTAATTTGGATATTCATATTTTCTTTTCGATCCGTACTTTTGTTTTACACAAAAAATTCAATTTTTAATAATTTCGAAATTGATATATTATTTTTCATCTGTACTTTTGTTTTACAAAAAAAAACTCAATTTTTCATAATTTTGAAGTTTATATTTTATTCTTGATACTACGTACTCTTGTTTTATGCAAAAGAACTCAATTTTTTGTAATTTCGAAATTTATATTTTATTTTGGATCCCCACTTTTGTTTTACAAAAAGAACTCAATTTTTAGTAATTTGGCTATTTATATTTTCTTTTCGATCCGTAGTTTTGTTTTACACAAAAAATTCAATTTTTAGTAATTTCGAAATTGATATACTATTTTTCATCCGTAGTTTTGTTTTACAAAAAAGAAACTCAATTTTTCATAATTTTGAAATTTATATTTTATTCTCGATACTACGTACTCTTGTTTTATGCAAAAGAACTCAATTTTTTGTAATTTCGAAATTTATATTTTATTTTGGATCCCTACTTTTGTTTTACAAAAAGAACTCAATTTTTAGTAATTTGGATATTTATATTTTCTTTTTGATCCGTACTTTTGTTTTAGACAAAAAATTCAATTTTTAATAATTTCGAAATTGATATATTATTTTTCATCCGTAGTTTTGTTTTACAAAAAAGAAACTCAATTTTTCATAAATTTGAAATTTATATTTTATTCTCAATACTAGGTACTCTTGTTTTATGCAAAAGAACTCAATTTTTTATAATTTCGAAATTTATATTTCATTTTGGATCCCCACTTTTGTTTTACAAAAAGAACTCAATTTTTAGTAATTTGGGTATTTATATTTTCTTTTCGATCCGTACTTTTGTTTTACACAAAATATTCAATTTTTAATAATTTCAAAATTGTTATACTATTTTTCATTCGTAGTTTTCTTTTACAAAAAAGAAACTCAATTTTTCATAATTCTGAAATTTAAATTTTATTCTCGATACTACATACTCTTGTTTTATGCAAAAGAACTCAATTTTTTGTAATTTCGAAATTTATATTTTATTTTGGATCTCTACTTTTGTTTTACAAAAAGAACTCAATTTTTAGTAATTTGGATATTTATATTTTCTTTTCGATCCAGTACTTTTGTTTTACACAAAAATTCAATTTTTAATAATTTCGAAATTGATATATTATTTTTAATCAGTAGTATTGTTTTACAAAAAGAAACTCAATTTTTCATAATTTTGGAATTTATATTTTATTCTTGATATGTACTTTTGTTTTATGCAAAAGAACTCAATTATTTGTAATTTCGAAATTTATATTTTATTTTGGATCCCTACTTTTGTTTTACAAAAAGAACTCAATTTTAAGTAATTTGGATATTTATATTTTCTTTTCGATCCGTACTTTTGTTTTACACAAAAAATTGAATTTTTAATAATTTTGAAATTGATATATTACTTTTCATCCGTAGTTTTGTTTTACAAAAAAGAAACTCAATTTTTCATAATTTTGAAATTTATATTTTATTCTCGATACTACGTACTCTTGTTTTATGCAAAAGAACTCAATTTTTTTTAATTTCGAAATTTATATTTTATTTTAGATCCCTACTTTTGTTTTACAAAAAGAACTCAATTTTTAGTAATTTGGATATTTAAATTTTCTTGTAGATCCGTACTTTTTTTTACACAAAAATTCAATTTTTAATAATTTCGAAATTGATATATTATTTTTGATCCGTAGTTTTGTTTTACAAAAAAGAAACTCAATTTTTCATAATTTTGAAGTTTATATTTTATTCTCGATACTACGTACTCTTGTTTTGTGCAAAAAAACTCAATTTTTTGTAATTTCGAAATATATATTTTATTTTGGATCTCTACTTTTGTTTTACAAAAAGAACTCAATTTTTAGTAATTTGGATATTCATATTTTCTTTTCGATCCGTACTTTTGTTTTACACAAAAAATTCAATTTTTAATAATTTCGAAATTGATATATTATTTTTCATCTGTACTTTTGTTTTACAAAAAAAAACTCAATTTTTCATAATTTTGAAGTTTATATTTTATTCTTGATACTACGTACTCTTGTTTTATGCAAAAGAACTCAATTTTTTGTAATTTCGAAATTTATATTTTATTTTGGATCCCCACTTTTGTTTTACAAAAAGAACTCAATTTTTAGTAATTTGGCTATTTATATTTTCTTTTCGATCCGTAGTTTTGTTTTACACAAAAATTCAATTTTTAGTAATTTCGAAATTGATATACTATTTTTCATCCGTAGTTTTGTTTTACAAAAAAGAAACTCAATTTTTCATAATTTTGAACTTTATATTTTATTCTCGATACTACGTACTCTTGTTGTATGCAAAAGAACTCAATTTTTTGTAATTTCGAAATTTATATTTTATTTTGGATCCCTACTTTTGTTTTACAAAAAGAACTCAATTTTTAGTAATTTGGATATTTATATTTTCTTTTCGATCCGTACTTTTGTTTTAGAAAAAAAATTCAATTTTTAATAATTTCGAAATTGATATATTATTTTTCATCCGTAGTTTTGTTTTACAAAAAAGAAACTCAATTTTTCATAAATTTGAAATTTATATTTTATTCTCAATACTAGGTACTCTTGTTTTATGCAAAAGAACTCAATTTTTTATAATTTCGAAATTTATATTTCATTTTGGATCCCCACTTTTGTTTTACAAAAAGAACTCAATTTTTAGTAATTTGGGTATTTATATTTTCTTTTCGATCCGTACTTTTGTTTTACACAAAATATTCAATTTTTAATAATTTCAAAATTGTTATACTATTTTTCATTCGTAGTTTTCTTTTACAAAAAAGAAACTCAATTTTTCATAATTCTGAAATTTAAATTTTATTCTCGATACTACATACTCTTGTTTTATGCAAAAGAACTCAATTTTTTGTAATTTCGAAATTTATATTTTATTTTGGATCTCTACTTTTGTTTTACAAAAAGAACTCAATTTTTAGTAATTTGGATATTTATATTTTCTTTTCGATCCGTACTTTTGTTTTACACAAAAAATTCAATTTTTAATAATTTCGAAATTGATATATTATTTTTAATCTGTAGTATTGTTTTACAAAAAAGAAACTCAATTTTTCATAATTTTGGAATTTATATTTTATTCTTGATACCTACTCTTGTTTTATGCAAAAGAACTCAATTATTTGTAATTTTGAATTTTATATTTTATTTTGGATCCCTACTTTTGATTTACAAAAAGAACTCAATTTTAAGTAATTTGGATATTTATATTTTCTTTTCGATCCGTACTTTTGTTTTACACAAAAATTGAATTTTTAATAATTTCGAAATTGATATATTACTTTTCATCCGTAGTTTTGTTTTACAAAAAGAAACTCAATTTTTCATAATTTTGAAATTTATATTTTATTCTCGATACTACGTACTCTTGTTTTATGCAAAAGAACTCAATTTTTTTTAATTTCGAAATTTATATTTTATTTTAGATCCCTACTTTTGTTTTACAAAAAGAACTCAATTTTTAGTAATTTGGATATTTAAATTTTCTTGTAGATCCGTACTTTTTTTTTACACAAAAAATTCAATTTTTAATAATTTCGAAATTGATATATTATTTTTCATCTGTAGTTTTGTTTTACAAAAAAGAAACTCAATTTTTCATAATTTTGAAGTTTATATTTTATTCTCGATACTACGTACTCTTGTTTTGTGCAAAAAAACTCAATTTTTTGTAATTTCGAAATATATATTTTATTTTGGATCCGTACTTTTGTTTTACAAAAAGAACTCAATTTTTAGTAATTTGGATATTCATATTTTCTTTTCGATCCGTACTTTTGTTTTACACAAAAAATTCAATTTTTAATAATTTCGAAATTGATATATTATTTTTCATCTGTACTTTTGTTTTACAAAAAAAAACTCAATTTTTCATAATTTTTTAATTTATATTTTATTCTCGATACCTACTCTTGTTTTATGCAAAAGAACTCAATTATTTGTAATTTCAAAATTTATATTTTATTTTGGATCCCTACTTTTGTTTTACAAAAAGAACTCAATTTTTAGTAATTTGGATATTTATATTTTTTTTTCGATCCGTAGTTTTGTTTTAGACAAAAAATTCAATTCATAATAATTTCGAAATTGATATATTATTTTTCAACCGTAGTTTTGTTTTAAAAAAAAGAGACTCGATTTTTCATAATTTTGAAATTTATATTTTATACTCGATACTACGTACACTTGTTTTATGTAAAAGAACTCAATTTTTGGTAATTTCGAAATTTATATTTTATTTTGGATCCCTACTTTAGTTTTACAAAAAGAACTCAATTTTTAGTAATTTGGATATTTATATTTTCTTTTCGATCCGTACTTTTGTTTTTAGACAAAATATTCAATTTTTAATAATTTCGAAATTGATATATTGTTCTTAATCGGTAGTTTTGTTTTACAAAAAAAGAAACTCAATTTTTCATAATTTTGAAATTTATATTTTATTCTCGATACCTACTCTTGTTTTATGCAAAAGAACTCAAATTATTTGTGATTTCGAAATTTATATTTTATTTTGGATCCGTACTTTTGTTTTAAAAAAGAACTCAATTTTTATTATTTGGATATTTATATTTTCTTTTCGATCCGTACTTTTGTTTTAAACAAATAAATTCAATTTTTAATAATTTCAAAATTGATATACTATTTTTCATCCGTAGTTTTGTTTTACAAAAAAGAAACTCAATTTTTCATAATTTTGGAATTTATATTTTATTCCTGATACTACGTACTCTTGTTTTATGTAAAAGAACTCAATTTTTTCTAATTTCGAAATTTATATTTTATATTGGATCTCTACTTTTGTTTTTCAAAAAGAACTCAATTATTAGTAATTTGGATATTTATATTTTCTTTTCGATCCGTACCTTTGTTTTACACAAAAAATTCAATTTTTAATAATTTCGAAATTGATATATTATTTTTCATCCATAGTTTTGTTTTACAAAAAAGAAACTCAATTTTTCATAATTTTGAAATTTATCTTTTATTCTCGATACAACGTACTCTTGTTTTATGCAGAAGAACTCAATTTTTTGTAATTTTGAAATTTATATTTTATTTTGGATCTCTACTTTTGTTTTACAAAAAGAACTCAATTTTAAGTAATTTGGATATTTATATTTTCTTTTCGATCCGTGCTTTTGTTTTACACAAAGAATTCAATTTTTAATAATTTCGAAATTGATATATTATTTTTCATCCGTAGTTTTGTTTTACAAAAAAGAAACTGAATTTTTCATAATTTTGAAATTTATATTTTATTCTCGATACTACGTACTCTTGTTTTATGCAAAAGAACTCAATTTTCTATAATTTCAAAATTTATGTTTTATTTTGCATCCGTACTTTTGTTTTAAAAAAAGAACTCAATTTTTAGTGATTTCGATATTCATATTTTCTTTTCGATCCATACTTTTGTTTTAGACAAAAAATTCAATTTTTAATAATTTCAAAATTGATATATTATTTTTAATCTGTAGTATTGTTTTACAAAAAAGAAACTCAATTTTTCATAATTTTGGAATTTATATTTTATTCTCGATACCTACTCTTGTTTTATGCAAAAGAAGTCAATTATTTGTAATTTCAAAATTTACATTTTATTTTTGATCCCTACTTTTGTTTTACAAAAAGAACTCAATTTTAAATAATTTGGATACTTATATTTTCTTTTCGATCTGTTCTTTTGTTTTAGACAAAAAATTCAGTTTTTAATAATTTCGAAATTGATTTACAATTTTTCATCCGTAGTTTTGTTTCACAAAAGAGAAACTCAATTTTTCATAATTTTGAAATTTATATTTTATTCTCGATACCAATTACTTTTGTTTTATGCAAAAGAACTCAATTTTTTGTAATTTCGAAATTTATATTTTATTTTGGATCCCTACTTTTGTTTTACAAAAAGAACTCAATTTTTAGTAATTTGGATATTTATATTTTCTTTTCGATCCGTACTTTTGTTTTACACAAAAAATTCAATTTTTAAATAATTTCGAAATTGATATATTATTTTTCATCCGTAGTTTTGTTTTACAAAAGAGAAACTCAATTTTTCATAATTTTGAAATTTATATTTTATTCTCGATACTACGTACTCTTGTTTTATGCAAAAGAACTCAATTTTTTGTAATTTCAAAATTTATATTTTATTTTGGATCCCTACTTTTGTTTTACAAAAAGAACTCAATTTTTAGTAATTTGGATATTTATATTTTCTTTTCGATCCGTACTTTTGTTTTACACAAAAAATTCAATTTTTAATAATTTCGAAATTGATATATTATTTTTCATCCGTAGTTTCGTTTTACAAAAAAGAAACTCAATTTTTCATAATTTTGAAATTTATATTTTATTCTCGATACTACGTACTTTTGTTTTATGCAAAAGAACTCAATTTTTTGTAATTTCGAAATTTATATTTTATTTTGCATCCCTACTTTTGTTTTAAAAAGACAACTCAATTTTTAGTAATTTGGATATTTATATTTTCTTTTCGATCCGTACTTTTGTTTTACACAAAAAATTCAATTTTTAAATAATTTCGAAATTGATATATTATTTTTCATCCGTAGTTTTGTTTTACAAAAGAGAAACTCAATTTTTCATAATTTTGAAATTTATATTTTATTCTCGATACTACGTACTCTTGTTTTATGCAAAAGAACTCAATTTTTTGTAATTTCGAAATTTATATTTTATTTTGTATCCCTACTTTTGTTTTAGAAAAAGAACTCAATTTTAAGTAATTTGGATATTTATATTTTGTTTTCGATCCGTCATTTTGTTTTAGACAAAAAATTCAATTTTTAGTAATTTCGAAATTGATATACTATTTTTCATCCGTAGTTTTGTTTTACAAAAGGGAAACTCAATTTTTCATAATTTTGAAATTTATATTTTATTCTCGATACGTACTTTTGTTTTATGCAAAAGAACTCAATTTTTTGTAATTTGGAAATTTATATTTTATTTTGGATCCGTACTTTTGTTTTACAAAAAGAACTCAATTTTTAGTAATTTGGATATTTATATTTTCTTTTCGATCCATACTTTTGTTTTACACAAAAAATTTAAATTTTAATAATTTCGAAATTAATATACTATTTTTCATCCGTAGTTTTGTTTTACATAAAAGAAACTCAATTTTTCATAATTTTCAAATTTATTTTGTTCTCGATACTACGTACTCTTGTTTTATGCAAAAGAACTCAATTTTTTGTAGTTTCAAAATTTGTATTTTATTTTGGATCCCTACTTTTGTTTTACAAAAAGAACTCAATTTTTAGTAATTTGGATATTTATATTTTCTTTTCGATCCGTACTTTTGTTTTACACAAAAAATTCAATTTTTAAATAATTTCGAAATTGATATATTATTTTTCATCCGTAGTTTTGTTTTACAAAAAAGAAACTCAATTTTTCATAATTTTGAAATTTATATTTTATTCTCGATACTACGTACTCTTGTTTTATGCAAAAGAACTCAATTTTTTGTAATTTCGAAATTTATATTTTATTTTGGATCCCTACTTTTGTTTTACAAAGAGAACTCAATTTTTAGTAATTTGGATATTTATATTTTCTTTTCGATCCGTACTTTTGTTTTACACAAAAAATTCAATTTTTAATAATTTCGAAATTGATATATTATTTTTCATCCGTAGTTTTGTTTTACATAAAAGAAACTCAATTTTTCATAATTTTGAAATTTATATTTTATTCTCGATACTACGTACTCTTGTTTTATGCAAAAGAACTCAATTTTTTGTAATTTCGAAATTTATATTTTATTTTGGATCCCTACTTTTGTTTTACAAAAAGAACTCAATTTTTAGTAATTTGGATATTTATATTTTCTTTTCGATCCGTACTTTTGTTTTACACAAAAATTCAACTTTTAATAATTTCGAAATTGATATATTATTTTTCATCCGTAGTTTTGTTTTACAAAAAGAAACTCAATTTTTCATAATTTTGAAATTTATATTTTATTCTCGATACTACGTACTCTTGTTTTATGCAAAAGAACTCAATTTTTTGTAATTTCGAAATTTATATTTTATTTTGGATCCCTACTTTTGTTTTACAAAAAGAACTCAATTTTTAGTAATTTGGATATTTATATTTTCTTTTCGATCCGTACTTTTGTTTTACACAAAAAATTCAATTTTTAATAATTTCGAAATTGATATATTATTTTTCATCCGTAGTTTTGTTTTACAAAAAGAAACTCAATTTTTCATAATTTTGGAATTTATATTTTATTCTCGATACTACGTACTCTTGTTTTATGCAAAAGAACTCAATTTTTTGTAATTTCAAAATTTATATTTTATTTTGGATCCCTACTTTTGTTTTACAAAAAGAACTCAATTTTTAGTAATTTGGATATTTATATTTTCTTTTCGATCCGTACTTTTGTTTTACACAAAAATTCAATTTTTAATAATTTCAAAATTGATATACTATTTTTCATCCGTATTTTGTTTTACATAAAAGAATCTCAATTTTTTATAATTTTGAAATTTATATTTTTTCTCGATACGTAGTTTTGTGTTATGCAAAAGAACTCAATTTTTTGTAATTTCGAAATTTATATTTTATTTTGGATCGCTAATTTTGTTTTACAAAAAGAACTCAATTTTTAGTAATTTGGATATTTATATTTTCTTTTCGATCCGTACTTTTGTTGTAGACAAAAAATTCAATTTTTAATAATTTCGGAATTGATATACTATTCTTCATCCGTAGTTTTGTTTTACAAAAAAAAATCTCAATTTTCATAATTTTGAAATTTATATTTTATTCTCGATACGTACTTTTGTTTTATGCAAAAGAACTCAATTTTTTGTAATTTCAAAATTTATATTTTATTTTGGATCCCTACTTTGGTTTTACAAAAAGAACTCAATTTTTAGTAATTTGGATATTTATATTTTCTTTTCGATCCGTACTTTTGTTTTAGACAAAAAATTCAATTTTTGATAATTTCGAAATTGATATACTATTTTTCATCCGTAGTTTTGTTTTCCAAAAAAGAAACTGAATTTTTCATAATTTTGAAATTTATATTTTATTCTCGATACTACGTACTCTTGTTTTATGCAAAAGAACTCACTTTTTTGTAATTTCGAAATTTTTGTTAAATAAACACGGCAGTATAAAATCCAAGAGCGGGGGTGAATTGGATTTTTAAAGAAATTTTCTCTTTCAATTAAATTTTCAGGTTTTGAAAAACTTTCAAAAACTTGATGTGAATTTTTCTAATCCTTTGATTAACACTGTTGGGATTAGCAATTGTTATAATGATCCACAATTAAAAGAGATAGAGAAAGAGAAATAACACAGAGATTTATACTAGTTCGGATTAAGCCAATCCTACGTCCAGTTCCCAACCACCACTACTCCGTGATGATTTTCCCACTATCTTTAGTTGAAATTACAAACACCAATTCATGCAATAACAAAAAAAAGATAAACGGAAACACCTCCTTAGACACACTAAGGATGAAACACCTCCCCAGACACACTGAGGATGAAACCCACCTCTCTTGACACACAAGAGATGAAACGCCTCCCTTAGAACAGATCCAAGGGATGAATTTTCCCTTTACAGAAAAAAAATAAAAGAATACACCTGAAATGTGCTGGATAGGAAGCTTAAGCACAATGATCACCACTTCCAAAGACTTGATCAAACTGAAGAGAGCAGGAAAGCGGCTTTGAAAAAGCTAAGGCGCAGAAACACTTTGAATATTTTGTGTTTGTTCAGATGTGTTAAACCTAAGACATTCTCTTTCATTTTATAATTCGAAAATGCTCCAAAGTTTCCATTCTTAGGTTGATTTAGAATTAATTTCGCAAAACGACTCATTTAATCGATTATATTAAAAGCTTAATCGATTATATCATGTTTAAAAACTGGAAAACAAATATCGTCTCGATATAATCGATTAGATTAAGGCCATAATCGATTATATTAACCCGTAAATCAATATAATCGATTATCAAAGACACTTAATCGATTATTTTGCTCGTTAAACATTTTTAATTCAAATTTTAAGTTAAATAATCGACATTCACGTATGGTAATCGATTAAAAGCGTAGAAAACGTTTTTGCGAGAAAACACCTTGCTCTCTTGTTTGGGAAGGTCTTGAATGGGATTTATGACTTACTCTTTTTATCCAACACCCAAAACAGTAACCTTCTACTCTAGCTCCTTCAGCTCTTTGAGAAAATCTTCATCAATCTTCTCTCTTGAAAGCTTTGAATGCTCTTTATGCCTTTCCTTTCCTATCAAGCAACCTTCCTTTGTGAGATGACACAAGTCTTTAATGTTGATTGAAACTTTCTAAAAACTTCATCATCAAAACCGTAGGTCTCCATAAAACTCGGACTTGAAATATGCCAACAATCTCCCCTTTTGATGATGATAAAAAGAAACCTAGAGACTTGTGATAATATCCTCGAAAATCTTGAAAATAATGTATGGATATCTCCATCATAAATATTAGTCCACAAAGGAAATAAAATAGGCAGTCATATAGCATTTAAGTTTCAATTTGAATTTTGAAAAGAGATTTCAAGGAATTAATGAGTGGAAATTATTTCTAAAAACTCCCCTTAAACTATGCTCTTAATTGTTTAAGCTATATTAGGCAACTTATTTGAATTATTTCCTAAAGTTCCCTTGAAATTAATTTTCTTAAAAGCTATATTAACTAGACAGATTTTCAATCAAGACAAATATTTTCTCCCCTTTATTTTTATCATTTTCAAAAGATTACATTTTCAGAGATAATTACAGCAGAAGCAAATTAATACACAGAAAATATGGAGAGAAAAAAAATAAATACAGCAGCTGGAAAAAATGAAGAACAAGCTAAGGAAAAGTGAACTTGTAGCCTATTCTCGTTTCTTCACTATCTTCTTCATCTTCCTCAACATTTGTCTGGCTGTTTGCCTCTTGAGGATGTTGTATTATCTTCTTCGAGAGATATTTCTTCAATGTTCATCTTCCTTTCAACTCTATACATTCCTCTATTGAGTCTTGAAAGTTGATGAGAAAGGCCTTCATATTCCTTGGTGTGAAGATTCATCATTGTATCCATTCTTGATATGAGAAGCTCCTCCACTGATCCTGGTTGAGGTTGAAATTGAGGTGGAGGTTGAGGTTGGTCTTCATCATCCTCTTCCATTTCAGCAGCTCCATCTTCTCTTTGCCTGAACCTGTTGCCTTGTTCTATGAGGCCCATATGCCTTAGAACATTTTTGCCAATTTTGCTATTGCTTAGCAAAATCTGTTTATTCTCCCCTTCAAGATCAACACCTTTGTATTCTAGAATCAACTTTGTACAAGTTCTCAACTTGTAAGTTAGGATCCTTGCAGAATTTTCTGAATTCTACCAACTTGTTGAAGTCCTCAAAGCCATATGTTATGTTGATGCCTTGAGTTGAGAGGCCAGCTACATTGTTGCATAATTCTTCATCAAAGAAGATCCTTACACCCTTCACTTTGGTGCTTGGGCTTGCTGTCCTTGATGTCAAGTTCATGTAGAACACTTTGTAGCCCATTTCCTACTAAACATTCCTGAAATTGAAAACCATGAGATCTAAAAAATTCACAAGACAGATATTTAGGGGTAAGAATTTTCCTATCCTTCCACTTGTTTACAAAGCCAATTTGCAGATCCTCATCAGAAATCCAACCAGCTAGATTTGGAGGTCTCCTTTCTTGAGGTTGAGAAGTCATTGGCTCCTTGCCGCTTCTCCTTGATGGCATCTTCCTTCTTCTTTGATCAGCCATTACAAAGATAGAATAGACAAGAGAAATTGCACAACAAGATAATATGGTAACAAAGACAGCACAGAGAATTGAAATTCGCACAAGACAGCAAATATCAGCAGAAACAGCAAGAGTGAGAGAGAGAGTGAGTGAGTCACTTTGATTCTCAAACCAGCTATTTATAGAATGAAATCCGGGTCATAAAACATTGATTTAATGAAAATATATCCATTGGGAACGAATATAGCCGTTTAAAAAAAAAAGACAAAACACGTGAAAACATGGCCAACATTCGAAAATCAGAGTTGCAGAAAAACACAGAACGGTGCATTTAATCGATTATGTTCTTCATTTAATCGATTATTTGCCTTCAAAATTTTCCAGAAAATGAAAACCCAGAAATTTAATCGATTATGTGCATTCCTTAATCGATTAAATTGCTCCCCAGCGATTTAATCGATTATGTCATAAACTTAATCGATTATGTTTTAAAACATTTTCACAAACACCGCGTTTAATCGATTAACATACGAAACCTAATCGATTAAATACGTAAATTTTTGTAAAACGCTGAATTAACATCAAAATCAACAACAACACTTACCTGGAACCTTTCTAAGCTCATAAAGTCTTACTTGAGATAAGAGTGTGGTAAATATGCCAACTCGTTGATGTTTTTGCCTCCTTTCATAGACTTGATCACTTGTTGTTTCAACACGGAAGAGACTTTTTGAACTTTGGAACCAGCCTGCAGTACGAACAAGAAATATCCTGGTCCCCTAAAATCACTTATCAGGGTCCTCATGGGTTAGAAACAATTTTTCCTTTGGGGACCCATTTGTATTTCCCATTAGGAACGCTAAAACGTTTAATATTGCATCTATTAATAGAATGACCTTTATGCATACAGTAAAAACATGTAGGAACATTTGTTCTTCTTGAAATATATGCATTTTTATAAAACTTCTTTTTAGAATCATTTTGTTTATCAAACGAATTAGGAATTTCGAAAATCTTGCTTGAATTTGATGATTCTCCTTTTACAAAAACAGTTTTGGTAGGTTTATGATTATACCTGAAATTATAGCCAAGACCTGCTTTTTCATATAAACCTTTTTGCACTTTCAAAACATTGTTTAAATTTTTATTTCCCATTGAAATGTTTGAAAGAGATGTTTCAAGATAAGAAACTTTATTTGCAAGATCATTACAATTTTCGCAAACAGGAATTTTTGTTTTGCATTTACAAGGAATTTTCGCTGTTTCCAAATCATCTTTCAAAACCTTTTTCTCTTCTTCTAAATCAATAACTTTCTTTTCAAGAACCTTATAATCATTTTTCAATTTGTTATGAGCCGAAAAAAGCTTTTCAGATTTTTTACAAAGACTAAGAAATTCTTCAAGCAATTCATCATAATCATTAGGGAGATCAGAATCACTTACCTCGCTGCACGTGGATTCCACATCATCATCTGCCATAAGACAAATGTTTGCTTCCTCTTCTGATTCACTTGAACCTTCAGAAGAACTCACTTCATTGTCGTCCCAAGCGATATATGCTTTCTTCTTCTTTTTGAAGAACTTCTTGCTTTTCTTTTCTTTTTCTTCAGGTTTCTTGGAATTCGAACAATCTGCTCTCATGTGCCCCTTTTTGCCACAACCATAGCATTTAAAGTTATCGTTAGAATTTGAATTTTCAAATTTCTTACCTTTCTTATGGTTGCCTTTCTTCTTGATGAACTTTTTGTATTTCTTTACAAATTCCTTAAGATCATCGTCTTCTGAATCATCAGTGTCACTACTCTCCTCTTTAAAGGATTGAGCCTTTAAGGCAATACCTTTTCTTTTAACGTCCTCTTCTTCACCGTTGAAGCGACCTAGCTCCATTTCGTGTTCTCTAAGCTTCCCGAAGAGAGTTGTCATGTTCATGTTTGACAGGTTCTTTGATTCCGTGATGGCCGTCACTTTAGGTTGCCAAGTCCTGTCCAAAGATTTCAAAATTTTGACATTTAATTCTTCAGTATCGAATTTCTTACCTAACGCCTTGAGATGATTTACGATGTGAGTAAATCTCTTTTGTACGTCGCATATGGTTTCTCCTTTAATCATACGAAACATTTCATATTCTTGAATCAAGGTGTTTTTCGTTGACCGTTGTTGGACTTGAAGACTTGGTTTCAAGTGGATTTGATGTCTCCAACCACCTTTGATGATGAAGATGTTGGTGCTTGAAGAATGAAGATTTTGTCTTAGGATTAGAGAGTCTTAGGTTGTGTGGTAAGATGCATTTCAATCTATCTTGGTCTTAGTCTTGGAGTTTAAAATGTTTTGAAATGTTTTAAAAAGGTTTTAAAATGATTTCAAAGGTTTAACTGATTTTTAACCGGTTAAAAATCTGATTTCAACTAGTTAACTGCTTCTTCGCTTTTCAAAGCTTTGTATTTGGGAAATTTCAGCTGACTGTTTTCGAAATTTAAACCAGTTAAAATCCTAGTAGGTTTGTTTCAGGAATTCCAGTTTTCTGGAATAGCTAGTTAAAACGAGATTTCAACTGACTGATTTCAAGTTCCAGAAAAAGGGTGCTCACTGGAAAATGGGTTTTAATGAAAACAACCTAGCTAAAACGCGATTTCAACCGACTATTTCCTCGCGAATCGCTTTAACAGCTTTCTATATATATCTTGAAACTCAAAGAACTAAGTGACGAAACATTTTCTAAAGAACCCATTGGGCAAGAACGTTCCTATTACACTCTAAAACATTTTGCTAATCACTCCAAGACGATCAAGATTCAATTGAGTGCAAATCAAATCAAGAAGTGCATGCTCTGCTTTTCGCTCTTGCCGATGCTCGCTTTTCGCTTCTCGCATTGAAGAACTCCAGTGTTTATTCAATCTTTTGTGTGTGTTGGTTAGTCGCGTGTTTGTATCTTAATCGTGGTGATTAAGAGATCTTGTAATAGGGTTTTACAGGTGTTTAGAAGTCTTGTAGGGTTCAAGACTTGGTGCAGCTTTCTGGTTTCGGTTTTGCATGTAGTGTTCATGTAAAAACTGGTTTTTAGTGAATTGATTGAATTTGTTTGTTTAGGAAACTGGATGTAGCCTTTGTTGAAAGGTGAACCAAGATAAATCTGCTGTGTTGTTCTTCTTCCCTTTAACTCTTTCCATTCGGTAATTGAAGTTTGAATTGAAATTGAATTTGGTATATGATCAATTGATTAAGAGCATTTCAAGAACCTATAAAACCGGTTTAAATCTTCAATTCGAATCTGGTTTTTCATAATTGGGCATTGGGTTTCGAAAATCTTTGAAAGTTTAATTCACCCCCCCTCTTAAACTCAGCCATTTATTCCAACAATTGGTATCAAGAGCTGGTTCTTGAAAAATATTCAAGTTTTCTCGAAAAATTTTAAACATGGTCAAGGAAAATTGCCTTTGCAGTAGGGTGCTTCTATAAACAGGCCACCTATGTTTTCTCGGGGTAAACTATCCATTTTGGAAAGTGAGAATGAAGATTTTCATTGAATCAATTGATATAGGGATTTGGAATGCTATAATCAATGGACCGTATATCCCTAAAGATGAGAAACCATGGGAAAGTTTAAATGCTGATGAACAAAAGAAAGTGCAATATGATTGTAAAGCAAAGAACATCATTACATCCGCACTTAATCTTGATGAATTCTTTCGTGTTTCACAAAGTGTTCCAATGCTAAAGAGATGTGGGAAGTGTTGGAGGTTACTCATGAAGGAACAACTGATGTTAAGAGAGCAAGAAAGCATACTTTAATCCAAGAGTATGAGATGTTCGTAATGCTTCCAGGAGAAACTGCTTTCAGATGTGCAAAAGAGGTTTACACACATTATAAACCATCCGATCGGCCTTGGAAAAGTGTTTGAGAAAGAGGAGCCGAACATCAAAGTGCTGAAATGTTTGGATCGAAGTTGGCAACCCAAAGTTACAGCAATTTCTGAATCCAAGGACTTGTCAACAATGAGTGTTGCTGCACTTTTTGGAAAGCTAAGGGAACATGAGCTTGAGTTGAATAGACTTGCTGAACAAGAAGACAATGACAAGAAAAAGAAAGGGCTTGCCTTGAAGACTTTGGTTCACAAAGAGGAGAATAGTGAGGATGAAGGACATGGAGGAAGTGATGCAGAAAATCTGAACCTCTTAGTTAGAAAGTTCAACAAGTTCTTGAAATACAAGAACAAAGACTACAAGAACAAGAGGTATAATAAAAATCTGATTTAGCTTCTTCTAACTTTACTTGTTTTGGTTGTGGAAAACAGGGACATATTAAGGCTGAATGTCCATCCTCACAAAACAAAGAGAGAAATGGAGAAAAGAAGCATGAAAGATCATTCAAAACCAAGAAGGCTTACATAGCATGGGATGAGAATGATATCTCCTCTAGTGATTCTTCAAGTGATGATGAAAGAGCCAATCTTTGTCTTATGGCTAATTGTGATACAGCTAAGTAGTGTAAGTTCCTCCACTACTCAAAATGGTCTTCCTTATGATCACCGCTGCAAAATTTTCTCGGAATTGCATGAAGAGGCTAATAAGGTTGCTTGTTCAAACAATAGACTTAAAGGTATGAACAATTGGCTAGAGAACAAGGTGAAAGAGCTAGAGAAAGAGCTGGAAAATTCAAAACTGATTTTGAAAACTGGAAATGATTTACAAGGTTTCAAGTTGCAATGATGAACATGTCGGAAAAATCTGCACAAACCGCGTAACTTTAGAAAATCAAATTGAGTATTTGAACAAATCTCTAGCTAAATTCACCATGGGAAGAGCCAACTTGGATACACTTTTAGAATTTAAAAATTGTGTAACGAATAAAGTCGGACTTGGATTTGAAAATGGTTTTCAAAAGAAACAAAAGGCTTATAGAAATTTCTTTTCACATAGAAAACCGTCCAAAGACTTCATCCATTACTTGCTTCTATTGTATGAACAAGGGACATACTTCAAAATCATGCAAAATCAGAAAATTTGGTGTTCCTAGTGGTCAATTTATTTGGAAGCCAAAATGTGGTAGAAAGGTTATTAACTTTGTTGGACCCAAATTGATGTGGGTACCAAATTCTCTCCATTGATTGTGTTTTGCAGTGTGTTCTTGAAGGCCAAGGAATCATTGTGGTATCTAGACAAGTGGTCGTTCAAGGCACATGTGTGGTGACAAAAGGAAGTTTGTCAAACTCACCTTGAAAAATGGAGGTTTTGTCACTTATGGAGATAATAATAAAGGGAAAATCCTTGGAAGTGGTGATGTTGGTAACATTTCTTCAATCCTCATTGAAAACGTGTTATATGTTGAAGGTTTGAAGCATAATCTTCTTAGTATTAGCCAGCTATGTGATAAAGGTTTTAGAATCACTTTTGAATCAAATCATTGCAAGATCTTTGAGAAAAATTCTGATAAAATCTGCATGTTAGGCAAGAGAATTGAAAACATTTATATGCTTGATCTTGATCATATGTGTGCAACTAATTTTACATGTCTCATGTCTAAGGAAGATAGTTCATGGCTTTGGCATAGGAGAGCTGCACATATTAACATGAACCATTTGGAAAAACTGTTTTCAAAAGAACTTGTTTTAGGGTTACCTAAACCGAAATTTGAGAAAGATAAAATCTGGTCATGCATGCCAAAAGGGTAAACAAACCAAAGTTTCTTTTAATCTGAAAAATTATGTGTCAACAACAAAACCTTTGGAACCGCTGCATATGGATTTGTTTGGTCCATCTAGAACAATGAGTATTGGTGGAAACTATTATGCTTTGGTTATTGTTGATGACTATTCTAGGTTTACTTGGACTTTGTTTTTGAAAAATAAAAGTGATGCATTTCATGCTTTTAAGAAACTTGCCAAGGTTTTACAAAATGAAAACAGCTGCAGAGATAAGTGCTCTTAGAAGTGATCATGGAGGGAATTTGAAAATGAAAAGTTCAATCATTTTTGTGAAAAATATGGGATTAAGCATAACTTTTCAAGCACTCTAGGACTCCTCAACAAAATGGTGTTGTTGAGAGGAAAAATAGATCACTTGAGGAACTAGCTAGGACAATGCTTAATGAATCAAACATCCCTAAATATTTTTGGGCGGATGCAGTAAATACTGCATGTTACATAATAAATAGGGTTTTGATAAGACCTATTTTGAAGAAAACCCCTTATGAATTGTACAAAGGGAGAAAACCCAACATAGCACATCTTAGAGTGTTTGGTCGCAAGTGTTTTGTTTTAAATAATGGCAAAGAAAAACTTGGCAAATTTGATGCTAAAGTCGATGATGCATTGTTTTTAGGCTATTCTTTACATAGCAAAGCATATAGGATCTTCAACAAGAGATTAGCTATCATTGAGGAATCAATACATGTTGTTTTTTATGAGACTAATGTGCAAAATGAAGGTGCAAAGAATGGTGCAGGTGCAAAGTGAGTGGTGCAGGTGAAGAGAACTTAATTGAAGGTGTATCAACTGGACATGTAGAAACCGAAAAAGTCGCTGCAGTGTGGTATTTTAGCCGGTGAAAATAAAAAGAACCGATCGAAATCCCGGCACCGTAATTAAATTCTCGCGAAAATGATCTACCTAAAGAATGGAGGGTGCCTCGCAATCTGTCCATTGGAAATGTGATAGGAGATGTTCAAAGAGGTGTTTCTACAAGAAGGTCTATGCATGATACATGTTTAACTGCTGCATTTGTTTCCCAAGTTGAGCCTAAATGTGTTGATGATGCTTTATTGGATGAAAACTGGATTTTGGCAATGGAAGATGAACTGAACCAATTTAAAAGGAATGAGGTTTGGGAACTAGTCCCTTGCACATCTAACATGAATATAATTGGCACAAAGTGGGTGTTTAAAAATAAAATGAATGATCAAGGAGTAATTGTTGGAATAAATGGCTGAGTTTAAGAGGGGGGGTGAATTAAACTTTCAAAGATTTTCGAAACCCAATGCCCAATTATGAAAAACCAGATTCGAATTGAAGATTTAAACCAGTTTTTATAGGTTCTTGAAATGCTCTTAATCAATTGATCATATACCAAATTCAATTTCAATTCAAACTTCAATTACCGAATGGAAAGAGTTAAAGGGAAGAAGAACAACACAGCAGATTTATACTGGTTCACCTTTCAACAAAGGCTACATCCAGTTTCCTAAACAAACAAATTCAATCAATTCACTAAAAACCAGTTTTTACATGAACACTACATGCAAAACTGAAACCAGAAAGCTGCACCAAGTCTTGAACCCTACAAGACTTCTAAACACCTGTAAAACCCTATTACAAGATCTCTTAATCACCCCGATTAAGATACGAACACGCAGCCTAACCAAGACACACAAAAAGATTGAATAAACCTCGAGTTCTTCAATGTAGAAACGAAAAAAGAGCATCAGCAAGAACGAAAAACAGAGCATGCACTTCTTGATTTGATTCGCACTCAATTGAATCTTGATCGTCTTGGAGTGATTAGCAAAATGTTTTAGAGTGTAATAGGAACGTTCTTGCCCAATGGGTTCTTTAGAAAATGTTTCGTCACTTAGTTCTTTGAGTTTCAAGATATATATAGAAAACTCGTTAAAACCGATTCTCGCAGAAATAGCCGGTTGAAATCGCGCTTTAGCCTGGTTGTTTTCATTAAAACCCATTTTCTAGTGAGCACCCTTTTTCTCGGAACTCGAAATCAGCCGCTTGAAATCTCGCTTTAACTAGCTATTCCGAAAACTGGAATTCTCGAACAAAGCTACCAGGATTTTAACCGGTTTAAATTTCGAAAACAATCACTGAAATTTCCCAAATACAAAGCTTTGAAAAACGAAGAACAGCTTTAACTAGTTGAAATCAGATTTTTAACCAGCTCAAAATCGCTTAAACCTTTGAAATCATTTTAAAACCTTTTAAAACATTTCAAAACATTTTAAACTCCAAGACTAAGACCAAGATAGATTGAAATGCATCTTACCACACAACCTAAGACTTTCTAATTCTAAGACAAAATCTTCATTCTTCAAGCACCAACATCTTCATCATTAAAGGTGGTTGGAGACATCAAATCCACTTGAAACCAAGTCTTCAAGTCCAACAAACTCCCCCTATTTGATGATGACAACCACTTGATGCATTCATTGTCTTTGAAGAATGTAAGAGTCCTCGCACAAAACAAAATACAGCAAAGAAATAGCGTAACAAAGTGTGGTAAAAACAATATATCGAAAAATAGCAGCAGTAAAATAGTAACGAGCAGCCAGATTCGGATTCTCCCCCTTTCACTTGCACTTGCTCTTCATGTGCCTTCAAATGCATTCATCAATTTCTCCCCCTTTGGAATCATCAAATAGCACAAGAGAAATAACATAGCATATGCAGCGAATAAGATTGTCCAACATACATGGGCATTATAACCCAATTAGAAACAGCAGCAACAACTAACTAACAACACATGAACAAAACAAAATTTAAAAGAAAAGGCAATCAGCAAGCAGCTTGAGCTCCAACAAGAAGCAACAAGACGCATAATATGCAAGTACAAGACCATATGACCAACAACAAAGAATGACCGCATAGCGTAAACTTCAGCAGCAGAGATCAGCCATTATCTTCTCCACTATCATCACCAGGAGTAGCATAAGAACCCATATTTATTTGTGCAAGTTGGGCATGTAAATCTTCAATGCTTTGATCAATGCGCCCAAACCTATTCATGCAGTAGTTGTGATGATATTGTTGATGAGATTGGATCGAATCAAACCTTTGTAACACTGTTTGTTCAAACAATGAAAGTGGAGGACCACGATCAACTGGAGGAACATAAGGTACAATGTCTCCTATCATGGAGTATCCGTCCGCACCAGTGTTCAGAATTTCCAGCTTCATCGGCTGCGGCTCCAAAGACCAGCCAGAAGTTCCAAAGAAGATTTGGCCCCGCATTGACAGCCTTCCTATGCAGCAGACTCAAGCTCCATTGCTTTTGGTAAAGCCAAACTTAAAGAGAAAGCCATTGTCCAAACTGATGGGTTCGCCTCTATGCTGATTTTCTCGCTCACCTCTAATGTCCACACCAAAATACTCAAGGAATTTGGAAATTATCACAACATATGGAAGACGATAATCAGGCAGCCTTTTGGACTTTATCATGTGATCTTTGATAATATGAATCCAGCTAATTCTCACGCATTTCATCAAACAAAAAATTAGAAGAAGATCACCTTCATTCAATGTAGCATGATTGCTTCCCTTGGAGTGATTATCCATGTGATGATAAATGTAAGCACCCTTGTCGTCAAGGTAAGTCCACCAACCTCGAAATCCACGAACGTATCCTCGAGGATTCCTCAAACACTCTTTGTACGTCTCGCACCTTGTTAAAGTCTTCCAAGGAACCACACAAACCCCTCGCTAACCACAATGCCGCCGCTTTGAAGCCCCCTACTCTTTTCCAAACAGTAATTGTTTATGATCATTTCTGTTCCTTTCACTTTGGAAGTTAAAACAGATCCATCATGTTTGAGATTTGTGTAAAATACTTTCACCAAATCTGGGTATATGAACCCATTGAATTCCAGTAAATTTCGCAGATCCCGATGTTGAATCATGGCTATAATGTCGACCATCCTTCATCTTCCAACCACTCGAAAACCGAGCACTTTGGGTGAGTTTACAGCCTTCCTACCGATATGGGATTGAAACTTCTCAATCCTCTCTTCATCACCTTCGAACCAAGCTTCTATAGACCCATGTCTATAAGTATGAGTTGCTGGAATTTCTGGTTCCTTATTTTTGGATGACCCAACTCTTTTGATCTCTTCCTTGGGTTGCTTGAAGATGCCATTTCGTAAAAGATAAAGTGCAGAGAAGTAGAGTATAGAGAATGGATTATGCAGATTTTACACGGGCAAGGTGAATAACAATGAAGCAATGCACAGCACATGTATTTAACATTTCGGATTTTCAACTTTTTTAACAAATTAATGTTTTATTCAACCAAAGAGGGAATCAATTGCATTCAGCTTGGAATATATGGGACAGTAGATATGCAAAGCAGTACAGTATTGACCAAAGAATTCAGCTTGGTTGAATGCAACACGTATTTGGAGAGAGAAACCAACTAAAAAGTAAAGCAAATGCACTACAAGACAAAACAAAGAGTCAAGATTCTTTCAACCAGCCTTTATCTATCATGTTTAAATGCACAATTCTCAATTAATCAACTTAAATGCACCAATTGAATGTGAATCAATGCAGCTTTAACAAGAAATTGCTCAAATTTTAAGCTTTGCATGGTGACAGACAATTTCAGTCAGTTGATTTGTGAGAAACAACTGACTAAAACAGTAAATCCCGATATCGATTTAATGCAGTATAAATGATTTTAATCGATCGAATCGACAGATTAATCGACTAAAACAGAGACGTATATTACCGCACATCCACCGCAGCTCTCAAATTATGCGAAACAACCGATTAAAAGCCCGAAACAACTAACTAAAATCCTCGAATAACATTGCAGATTTCACTTATAACATACAATATGCAAATCTAATCAGTAATCAATCAAAAATTATGCGAATTAAGCATTCAAACACACAAACACAAAGCATGATTAACAGTAGAAATGAATCATATACATGAATTACATCACATTGGAAACATCAAGGACACCCAACTCATTTCTTAATTGGAAAACCTATCTTTTGGGAGTGGTTTGGTAAATATATCGCAAGTTGGTTATTAGAATCAACAAATTCAATTATGCAATCACCTTTTTGAACATGATCCCTAATGAAATGGTGCCTTATTTCTATATGTTTCGTTCTAGAGTGCAAAATAGGATTTTTTGTTAAGTTGATAGCACTTGTATTGTCACACCTAATAGGAATGTGATCTAGTTTCAAACCATAATCAAAAAGTCGTTGTTTTAACCAAAGAGTTTGAGCACAACAGCTCCCAACTGCAACATACTCGCCTCAAGCAGTAGACAAAGCCACACTAGCTTGCTTTTTGCTATGCCATGATACTAGACTACTTCCTAGTAGATGACAAGTTCCACTAGTGCTTTTTCTATCAAGTTTACATCCAAAGAAAGTCTCGCGATCCGAATAGCCCACTAGATTAAAAGAAGCACCTTTAGGATACCACAAACCAACATTAATAGTTCCTTTTAGATATTTCAAAATTCTTTTGGCAATTGCGAAATGTGATTCTTTGGGATTAGATTGAAACCTAGCACACATGCATACACTAAACATTATATCAGGTCTACTAGCAGTTAGATATAAAAGTGAACCTATCAAACCTCTATACTTAGTGGAATCAAAAGGTTTACCACTTTCATCCGCATCAAGATAGCTGCTGGTAGCCATGGGTGTGCTTGATTCTTTGCAGCTGTCCATCTCATATTTCTTTAACAACTCTTTGCAATATTTTGACTGATTGAGGAATGTTCCATGATCTAATTGCTTGACTTGTAAGCCTAAGAAGAAGTTTAGATCACCCATCATTGACATTTCAAACTCCCCCGCATAGCCGCAACAAATTCTTCACAAAGCTTCTCATTAGTGGATCCAAAGATTATATCATCCACATAAACCTCGCACCAAGATAATGCTGTCCAAAGACTTTCTAATGAACAAAGTTTTATCAACTTGGCCCCTTTCAAAGTTTTGAGAGATAAGAAAGTTACTTAACCTTTCATACCATTGTCTTGGAGCTTGCTTGAGTCCATAAAGAGCCTTTTTGAGCTTATATACATGGTTAGGCAATTTGTGATCAACAAATCCAGATGGTTGTGAAACATAGATTTCTTCATTTATATATCCATTCAAAATGCACTTTTCACATCCATTTGATGCAGTTTGAATCCAATCATGCATGAGAAAGCAAGTAATAACCTAACAGCTTCTAACCTAGCAACAGGAGCATATGTTTCCTCATAATCTATTCCTTCCTCTTGGTTATACCCTTTAGCTACAAGCCTAGCCTTGTTTCTAGTTATTACTCCTTGATCATTCATTTTATTTTTAAACACCCACTTTGTGCCAATTATATTCATGTTAGGTGTGCAAGGGACTAGTTCCCAAACCTCATTCCTTTTAAATTGGTTCGGCTCATCTTGCATTGCCAAAATCCAGTTTTCATCCAATAAAGCATCATCAACACATTTAGGTTCAACTTGGGAAACAAATGCAGCAGTTAACCATGTATCATGCATAGACCTTCTTGTAGAAACACCTCTTTGAACATCTCCTATCACATTTCCAATGGACAGATTGCGAGGCACCCTCCATTCTTTAGGTAGATCATTTTCTCGCAGAATTTAATTCCGTGCCAGGATTTCGCCAGCTTCTTTTGATTTTCACCAGCCTAAAATACCACCTGCAGCAGCTTTTTCAGCTTCTACATGTCCAGCTTGATACACCTTCAATTAAGTTCTCTTCACCTGCACCTGCACCACTCACTCGCACCTTCATTTTGCACATTAGTCTCATAAAAACAACATGTATTGATTCCTCAATGATAGCTAATCTCTTGTTGAAGATCCTATATGCTTTGCTATGTAAAGAATAGCCTAAAAACAATGCATCATCGCCTTTAGCATCAAATTTGCCAAGTTTTTCTTTGCCATTATTTAAAACAAAACACTTGCAGCCAAACACTCTAAGATGTGCTATGTTGGGTTTTCTCCCTTTGTACAATTCATAAGGGGTTTTCTTCAAAATAGGTCTTATCAAAACCCTATTTATTATGTAACATGCAGTATTTATCGCATCCGCCCAAAAATATTTAGGGATGTTTGATTCATTAAGCATTGTCCTAGCTAGTTCCTCAAGTGATCTATTTTTCCTCTCAACAACACCATTTTGTTGAGGAGTCCTAGGTGCTGAAAAGTTATGCTTAATCCCATATTTTTCACAAAAATGATTGAACTTTTCATTTTCAAATTCCCCTCCATGATCACTTCTAAGAGCACTTATGCTGCAGCTGTTTTCATTTTGTAAAACCTTGGCAAGTTTCTTAAAAGCATGAAATGCATCACTTTTATTTTTCAAAAACAAAGTCCAAGTAAACCTAGAATAGTCATCAACAATAACCAAAGCATAATAGTTTCCACCAATACTCATTGTTCTAGATGGACCAAACAAATCCATATGCAGCAGCTCCAAAGGTTTTGTTGTTGACACATAATTTTTCAGATTAAAAGAAACTTTGGTTTGTTTACCCTTTTGGCATGCATGACGATTTTATCTTTCTCAAATTTCAGCTTTAGGTAACCCTAAAACAAGTTCTTTTGAAAACAGTTTTTCCAAATGGTTCATGTTAATATGTGCAGCTCTCCTATGCCAAAGCCATGAACTATCTTCCTTAGACATGAGACATGTAAAATTAGTTGCACACATATGATCAAGATCAAGCATATAAATGTTTTCAATTCTCTTGCCTAACATGCGATTTTATCGAATTTTTCTCAAAGATCTTGCAATGATTTGATTCAAAAGTGATTCTAAAACCTTTATCACATAGCTGGCTAATACTAAGAAGATTATGCTTCAAACCTTCAACATATAACACGTTTTCAATGAGGATTGAAGAAATGTTACCAACATCACCACTTCCAAGGATTTTTCCTTTATTATTATCTCCATATGTGACAAAACCTCCATTTTTCAAGGTGAGTTTGACAAACTTCCTTTTGTCACCACACATGTGCCTTGAACAGCCACTGTCTAGATACCACAATGATTCCTTGGCCTTCAAGAACACCTGCAAAACACAATCAATGGAGAGAATTTGGTACCCACATCAATTTGGGTCCAACAAAGTTAATAACCTTTCTACCACATTTTGGCTTCCAAATAAATTGACCACTAGGAACACCAAATTTTCTGATTTTGCATGATTTTGAAGTATGTCCCTTGTTCATACAATAGAAGCAAGTAATGGATGAAGTGCTGGACGGTTTTCTATGTGAAAAGAAATTTCTATAAGCCTTTTGTTTCTTTTGAAAACCATTTTTAAATCCAAGTCCAAACTTTTATTCGTTACACAATTTTTAAATTCTAAAAGTGTATCCAAGTTGGCTCTTCCCATGGTGAATTTAGCTAGAGATTTGTTCAAATACTCAATTTGATTTTCTAAAGTTCTCGCAGCTTGTGCAGATTTTTCCAAAGATGTTCATCATTGCAACTTGAAACCTTGTAAATCATTTCCAGATTTTCAAAATCAGTTTTTGAATTTTCCAGCTCTTTCTCTAGCTCTTTCACCTTGTTCTCTAGCCAATTGTTCATACCTTTAAGCCTATTGTTTGAACAAGCAACCTTATTAGCCTCTTCATGCAATTCCAGAAAATTTTGCAAGCAACTCGATCATAAGGAAGACCATTTTGAGTAATGGAGGAACTTACACTACTTGTCGTATCACAATTAGCCATAAGACAAAGATTGGCTCTTTCATCATCACTTGAAGAATCACTAGAGGAGATATCATTCTCATCCCATGCTATGTAAGCCTTCTTGGTTTTGAATGATCTTTCATGCTTCTTTTCTCCATTTCTCTCTTTGTTTTGTGAGGATGGACATTCAGACCTTAATATGTCCCTCGTTTTCCACAACCAAAACAAGTAAAGTTAGAAGAAGCTAAATCAGATTTTTTATTATACCTCTTGTTCTTGTAGTCTTTGTTCTTGTATTTCAAGAACTTGTTGAACTTTCTAACTAAGAGGTTCAGATTTTCTCGCATCACTTCCTCCATGTCCTTCATCCTCACTATTCTCCTCTTTGTGAACCAAAGTCTTCAAGGCAAGCCCTTTCTTTTTCTTGTCATTGTCTTCTTGTTCAGCAAGTCTATTCAACTCAAGCTCATGTTCCCTTAGCTTTCCAAAAAGTGCAAGCAACACTCATTGTTGACAAGTCCTTGATTCGTAAATTGTCAGTAATCTTTGGGTTGCCAACTTCGATCCAAACATTTCAAAGCACTTTGATGTTCAGCTCCTCTTTCTCAAACACTTTTCCAAGGCCGATCGATGGTTTATAATGTGTGTAAACCTCTTTTGCACATCCGAAACAGCTTCTCCAGGAAGCATTCTGAACATCTCATACTCTTGGATTAAAGTATGCTTTCTTGCTCTCTTAACATCACTGTTCCTTCATGAGTAACCTCCAACACTTCCCACATCTCTTTAGCATTGGAACACCGTGAAACACGAAAGAATTCATCAAGATTAAGTGCAGATGTAATGATGTTCTTTGCTTTACAATCATATTGCACTTTCTTTTGTTCATCAAGCATTTAAACTTTCCCATGGTTTCTCATCTTTAGGGATATACTGGTCCATTGACTATAGCATTCCAAATCCCTATATCAATTGATTCAATGAAAATCTTCATTCTCACTTTCCAAAATGGATAGTTTACCCCGTAAAACATAGGTGGCCTGTTTATAGAAGCACCCTCTCGCAAAAGGCAATTTTCCTTCGACCATGTTTGAAATTTTTCGTAAAACTTGAATATTTTTCAAGAACCAACTCTTGATACCAATTGTTGGAATAAATGGCTAAGTTTAAGAGGGGGGGTGAATTAAACTTTCAAAGATTTTCGAAACCCAATGCCCAATTATGAAAACCAGATTCGAATTGAAGATTTAAACCAGCTTTTATAGGTTCTTGAAATGCTCTTAATCAATTGATCATATACCAAATTCAATTTCAATTCAAACTTCAATTACCGAATGGAAAGAGTTAAAGGGAAGAAGAACAACACAAGAGATTTATACTAGTTCACCTTTCAACAAAGGCTACATCCAGCTTCCTAAACAAACAAATTCAATCAATTCACTAAAAACCAGCTTTTACATGAACACTACATGCAAAACCGAAACCAGAAAGCCGCACCAAGTCTTGAACCCTACAAGACTTCTAAACACCTGTAAAACCCTATTACAAGATCTCTTAATCACCCCGATTAAGATACGAACACGCAGCCTAACCAACACACACAAAAAGATTGAATAAACCTCGGAGTTCTTCAATGTAGAAACGAAAAACAGAGCATCAAGAAGAACGAAAAATAGAGCATGCACTTCTTGATTTGATTCGCACTCAATTGAATCTTGATCGCCTTGGAGTGATTAGCAAAATGTTTTAGAGTGTAATAGGAACGTTCTTGCCCAATGGGTTCTTCTAGAAAATGTTTCGTCACTTAGTTCTTTGAGTTTCAAGATATATATAGAAAACTGTTAAAACCGATTCTCGCAGAAATAGTCTGGTTGAAATCGCGCTTTAGCCTGGTTGTTTTCATTAAAACCCATTTTCCAGTGGAGCACCCTTTTCCTGGAACTGGAAATCGCCGCTTGAAATCTCGCTTTAACTAGCTATTCCGTAAAACTGGAATTCTCGAACAAAGCTACCAGGATTTTAACTGGTTTAAATTTCGAAAACAGTCAGCTGAAATTTCCCAAATACAAAGCTTTGAAAAACGAAGAACAGTTTAACTAGTTAAAATCAGATTTTTAACCAGTTAAAAATCAGTTAAACCTTTGAAATCATTTTAAAACCTTTTTAAAACATTTCAAAACATTTTAAACTCCAAGACTAAGACCAAGATAGATTGAAATGCATCTTACCACACAACCTAAGACTCTCTAATTCTAAGACAAAATCTTCATTCTTCAAGCACCAACATCTTCATCATTAAAGGTGGTTGGAGACATCAAATCCACTTGAAACCAAATCTTCAAGTCCAACAGAAATCAATTTTTTGTAATTTCGAAATTGATATTTTATTTTGGATCCCTACTTTTTTCTACAAAAAGAACTCAATTTTTAGTAATTTGGATATTTATATTTTATTCTCGATATGTACTTTGGTTTTATGCAAAAGAACTCAAATTTTTGTAATTTCAAAATTTATATTTTATTTTTGGATCCCTACTTTTGTTTTACAAAGAGAACTCAATTTTTAGTAATTTGGATATTTATATTATTTGGATATTTATATTTTATTCTCAATATGTACTTTGGTTTTATGCAAAAGAACCCAATTTTTTGTAATTTCGAAATTGATATTTGATTTTGGATCCCTACTTTTGTTTTTCAAAAAGAACTCAATTTTTAGTAATTTGGATATTTATATTTTATTTTCGATCCGTACTTTTGTTTTAAAAAAAGAACTCAATTTTTAGCAATTTGGATATTTATATTTTATTTTCGATCCGTACTTTTGTTTTAATTTCAAAATTGATATATTATTTTTCATTCGTAGTTTTGTTTTACAAAAAAGAAACTCAATTTTTCATAATTTTGAAATTTATATTTTATTCTCGATACGTACTTTTGTTTTATGCAAAAGAACTCAAATTTTTGTCATTTCGAAATTGATATTTTATTTTGGATCCCTACTTTTGTTTTACAAAAGGATTTCAATTTTTAGTAATTTGGATATTTATATTTTATTCTCGATATGTTCTTTGGTTTTATGCAAAAGAACTCAATTTTTTGTAATTTCGAAATTTATATTTTATTTTTGGATCCCTACTTTTGTTTTACAAAAAGAACTCAATTTTTAGTAATTTCGATATTTATATTTTATTTTCTATACCTACTTTTGCTTTACAAAAAAAAATTCAATTTTTAATAATTTTGAAATTGATATATTATTTTCATCCGTAGTTTTTTTTTACAAAAAAGAAACTCAATTTTTCATAATTTTGAAATTTATATTTTATTCTAGATACGTACTTTGGTTTTATGCAAAAGAACTCAATTTTTTGTAATTTCGAAATTTATATTTTATTTCTCGATCCCTTCTTTTGTTTTACAAAAAGAACTCAATTTTTAGTAATTTGGATATTCATATTTTATTTTCGATCCGTACTTTTGGTTTACTAAAAAAATTCAATTTTTAAGAATTTCAAAATTGATATATTACTCTTCATCCGTAGTTTTGTTTTACAATAAAGAAACTCAATTTTTCATAATTTTGAAATTTATATTTTATTCTCGATACGTACTTTTGTTTTATGCAAAAGAACTCAATTTTTTGTAATTTCGGAATTGATATTTTATTTTGGATCCCTACTTTTGTTTTACAAAAAGATTTCAATTTTTAGTAATTTGGATATTTATATTTTATTCTCGATATGTACTTTTGTTTTATGCAAAAGAACTCAATTTTTAGTAATTTGGATATTTATATTTTTTTTTCGATCCGTACTTTTGTTTTACAAAAAAAATTCAATTTTTAATAATTTCGAAATTGATATATTATTTTTCATCCGTAGTTTTGTTTTACAAAAAAGAAACTCAATTTTTCATAATTTTAAAAATTATTTTATTCTCGATACGTACTTTTGTTTTATGGAAAAGAACTCAATTTGTTGTAATTTCGAAATGGATATTTTATTTTCGAACCCTACTTTTGTTTTACAAAAAGAACTAAACTTTTAGTAATTTGGATATTTATATTTTATTCTCGATATGGACTTTGGTTTTATGGAAAAGAACTCAATTTTTTGTAATTTCGAAATTTATATTTTAATTTCCTATCTTTGTTTTACAAAAAGAACTCAGTTTTTAGTAATTTGTGTAACGAACGAAGAAATCACTACTTTTATCATACTTAGTATGCAAATGTAACTTGTATTAACCGATAATAAAACACATTATATTTAAAATTTCTATTTGTATTCAATACAAAAGGGAATCTCTACTAGTACAAAATTCTATTATAAGAAATAAAAACATATATAAATATATGTGTATAATTACTACTTCATCTTTCACTATAATCCTGGGACTCTGAAGCATCTCGCTCACCTATTAAGATATCTGCTCCCGTGTAGCAAAACACGATAATCGCAGGCCAAACAATCGGCAATTGTAGGGTAAGCTAATCATTCAAAAATATAACAACACAAAATAATAACATGATGTAGTATTCATCATCATATCATTCTCATGCACATTCATCATAGAACATACTTAAATGCTTTAAAATTTAATGCTTCTTGAATAATTGAAAAGTAACAACACAAATCATATTATCATGTAATACACATACTCACAACATTTTCATTAACACACATAAGTAGATTATGGGCACCAACCCCAGGCTCTACTCGGCCCCACACACAAACATATCGGTAGATTATGGGCACCAACCCCAGGCTCTACTCGGCCCAACACAAACATATCGGTAGATTATGGGCACCAACCCCAGGCTCTACTCGGTCCCACACACAAACATATCGGTAGATTATGGGCACCAACCCCAGGCTCTACTCGGCCCAACACAAACATATCGGTAGATTATGGGCACCAACCCCAGGCTCTACTCGGCCCCACACACAAACATATCGGTAGATTATGGGCACCAACCCCAGGCTCTACTCGGCCCACACACAAAAACATCATAGGTCATACATAACCAATCAATTTTTCTCAATTTTATTTAGAGATAATAATCTAAATTTATAAACAAGAATAGGATCGAGACCAAAACCCTCCAGGAAAAGAAACTTTCGTTTTCTACCCCTCAAACAAATTTTCCATTCCACTGATTATCAACAAACATCAACTTAAACATCATAAACAATATAAAAACAAGATTTTTCACACATTACACTCAATACAACAATAATATACAAAGCATACTAATTATATATATATAACATTAATTTTCTTAATATCAATTTATATATTTTTGAACATTAACTTCCCTATCCTGGATTTTCTTTGTTCCTCGATCAGATGAAAACAAACTGCAAATCCCAAACCTTAGCTTCTCTTTTATCTCAAAATTCTGGATAGCATCGCCCCACAAAGAGAATTTATTGAGAAAAATCTTCAAAGACCATAAACTTTCCAAAAGAAAATTCTTAAGAATAAACGGACCTAGACTTACCCGTTCTCAAAACTGATCGGGTAGAACTCCTCCTTATACTGTTAGTCTTTTATTGCTTATTGTGGATCTAGAAACCGTTAGGGTTTTCAGTATTTAAACCTTAGAGAAAATGTAGAGAAAATGGAGAGAGAATGGAGGTATGTGAAAACAAACTACCCAACCAGTCTTTTGTTTTTATATATTGTATTATCTTTATAATCTAATATTTTTATAACTGAACATCTTTATAATATAATATTTTTATAATATAATATTTTTATAACTGAATATCTTTATAACTGAATATTTTTATCAATCTAATATCCTTATAACAAAATATCTTTATAATATGTTTATATTCTGATATCTTTATAATTTAAAATATTGGGGTGTTACAATCTTCCCACCATTAAAAATTTTCGTCCTCGAAAATTGACTTACCAACAAACATAAATGGATATGATTCTCTCATTTGGTTCTCTAGTTCCTAAACAATTTACCCATCTGGTCATTCTACACCACCTAACCCATGTCATTCATTTTGTCTCGTAGTTGCTTCATCCGAAAATTAATCACTTTTACTGACTTGATTTTTGTAGATAGGTCTTCTCTAATTTGTACATCGTCTTACTCCAAACTATGGACTGGATCATGCACTTATTTCCTTAATGTTATGTAGATTTTCCAAATGAGGGGACAAAGTCAACTCATAAGCCACTGCACCAATCTTCCAGAGAATTTGATATGGCTCAATGAATTTCATAGTCAATTTCCTAGATTTTATAGTTTGACCAACTCTTATAGTAAACTTTAGTATCAGGAAAACATATTCTCCCATATTAAACTCCAAAAGCATTTGTCTTCGATTTTTTTTTTTATATGATTTCTTCCTACTCATAGCAGTCACCATTTTCTCCCGAATCTCTTAATTCTTCTTTATAGTCAGTTGTAACAACTCGAGTCTTACTAACACTTGTTCACCATTATGGTACCAGGATAGAGGTGTCTTGTATTTCTATCCATATAATGCTTTATATGGTTCTATCCCAATGTTGGCATGATAGTTGTTGTTATAAGTGAACTCCACTAAAGGAAGGATTTCATCTCAGCTCCCTAGATGATCCATTTCACAAAATCTCAACAAATTTTCTAGTGATTATAATTTTCTCTCGAATTTTCTATCTATCTAAGGATGGTAGGCTGAGCTCAATCTTAACTTGGTATTTAGCACCTCTTGTAGTGTCTACTAAAATCTAAAGATGAACCTAGGGTCTCTATCCAAAATGATACTAGACAACACTCCATGCAATCATACTATCTCTTTAATGTACAACGAGGCCAACATAGCCATGGAAAATCCTTAAGTTAACTAGCTAAAAGTGAGCACTCTTCATCAATTTATCTACAATCACCCAAATCGAATTATGCCCTATGATTGCCATGACAGATGCATAACAAAACCCATAGCAATGTTATCCCAATTTCACTCGAGAATCTCCATCTGTTGTAATATCTCACACGGTTTCTAATGCTCCACCTTAGCCTTCTGCTAGGTTAAACGAGCAACAACATATTGAGCAACATCATTCTTCATGACCAACCTCTAGAAGAACTTCTTTAGACCCTAGTATATCTTGGTCATCTCAGGATGTATACTGAGACGAGTCTTGTACCCTTCATCCAATACCATTTTCTTTAGTGTTAGATCAACTAGAATGCAAACTTTGTCTCGGGACCTCAACACTCCATCCATTCTTAATTTGAAATCCTTCGCCTGATCTATTCCAATGTGATCAAAAACAACTTTTTAACTCAAGATCTATCCTATGTTGTTCTCCAATCTATTTTATGAATTTGTTCGTCACAATGTGTATGTTGCAACTAGTGTGAGCAGGAATCATATCCAACCCAAGGCTCATATTTTTAGTTTTTATTTTGAGTTGCTATAATAATTTCTGCTCCTTTATCGTCATGGTTGGTACTTATACTACCCTTCTACTCAAGGGATCAACAACTACATTTTACTTTACCTACATGGTAGTTCAGCTAAAAGTCAAAATCGTTTAGGAACTCCATCCATCTTCTCTGTCTCATGTTTAGTTTCTTCTGATCAAACAAATACTTCAAGCTCTTGTGGTCACTGAACACATCAAACTATACACCATTCATAATAATGTCTCCAGGTCTTCAAGACAAAGATAATTGCAACTAGTCCTAAATTGTGGATAGGGTAATTCTTTTCATGTACCTTCAACAAATAAGATCCAAAAGTAAAAATTTTCTTCTCTTGCATCAATACACAACCTAATCCCAGATAGGAAGCATCATTCTAATCTCAAAGGGTTTACTCAAATTAAGAATTACTAACATAGGGTTATGGTCAACCTTTGTTTAAGCTCTATGAAACTCGCTTACCTATGTTTGTCCATACAAATGGTTGATCCTTTCAGTCAACCGAAGTTAATAGAGCCATGATCTTAGAAAATCCTTTTATAAACATGATGTGATAACCAACCAACCGCATAAGGTTCCTAATCTGTAACATTATCTCGGGGCGTTCCCACTACCACACTATCTTAACTTTAGCAGGATCTACAAAATTTTCTCTTAACTTGAAATTTACAAGTTCCAAGAACTGAACTTCTAACAACCAGAATTTATACTTTGACAATTTATCATACAACTTTCTTTTCTCAAGATATCCAACATTGTTCTCGTGTATACCTCATGCTCCTCACACAAGCAAAAGTAGTTCAGAATCTCATCTATAAACACCACTACAAACTAATCTAGGTATGACCTAGAAATCTTGCTCATGTACTCCATGAACACTACAAGGCATAATTACATACTAATAGTGACCATACTTCATCTTCATTTCATTATGAGTGTGCACCCTCATTACTTAATCCAAATTCCTTCCTTCCTTAATATGTTTATATCTATCAAAAACAACAATCTCATTCCAATGAAATTGAGATTTGGAAAACATCCAATCAATTTCTCTATCTATAACAAACTAGCATGGCAAACCAATCCCCTTAGGTCAATCCTAGGAAGGAACTGCTTCGATACCATTATTGTAACGACTCAAGAAATCGCTACTTTTATCATACTTAGTATGCAAATGTAACTTGTATTAACCGATAATAAAACACATTATATTTAAAATTTGTATTTGTATTCAATACAAAAGGGAATCTCTACTAGTACAAAATTCTATTATAAGAAATAAAAACATATATAAATATATGTGTATAATTACTACTTCATCTTTCACTATAATCCTGGGACTCTGAAGCATCTCGCTCACCTATTAAGATATCTCGCTCCCGTGTAGCAAAACACGATCATCGCAGCCAAACAATCGGCAATTGTAGGGTAAGCTAATCATTCAAAAATATAACAACACAAAATAATAACATCATGTAGTATTCATCATCATATCATTCTCATGCACATTCATCATAGAACATACTTAAATGCTTTAAAATTTAATGCGTCTTTAATAATTGAAAAGTAACAACACAAATCATATTATCATGTAATACACATACTCACAACATTTTCATTAACACACATAAGTAGATTATGGGCACCAACCCCAGGCTCTACTCGGCCCCACACAAACATATCGGTAGATTATGGGCACCAACCTCAGGCTCTACTCGGCACCACACAAACATATCGGTAGATTATGGGCACCAACCCCAGGCTCTACTCGGCCCCACACACAAACATATCGGTAGATTATGGGCACCAACCCCAGGCTCTACTTGGCCCACACACAAACATATCGGAAGATTATGGGCACCAACCGCAGGCTCTACTCGGCCCCACACACAAACATATCGGTAGATTATGGGCACCAACCCCAGGCTCTACTCGGCCCCACACACAAACATATCGGTAGATTATGGGCACCAACCCCAGGCTCTACTCGGCCCCAAACACAAACATATCGGTAGATTATGGGCACCAACCCCAGGCTCTACTCGGCCCCACACACAAACATATCGGTAGATTATGGGCACCAACCCCAGGCTCTACTCGGCCCAACACAAACATATCGGTAGATTATGGGCACCAACCCCAGGCTCTACTCTGCCCCACACACAAACATATCGGTAGATTATGGGCACCAACCCCAGGCTCTACTCGGCCTCACACACAAACATATCGGTAGATTATGGGCACCAACCCCAGGCTCTACTCGGCCCAACACAAACATATCGGCAGATTATGGGCACCAACCCCAGGCTCTACTCGGCCCCACACACAAACATATCGGTAGATTATAGGCACCAACCCCAGGCTCTACTCGGCCCCACACACAAACATATCGGTAGATTATAGGCACCAACCCCAGGCTCTACTCGGCCCCGCACAAACATATCGGTAGATTATGGGCACCAACCCCAGGCTCTACTCGGCCCCACACACAAACATATCTAGTAGATTATGGGCACCAACCCCAGTGCTCTACTCGCCCCACACATAAAAACATCATAGGTCGTACATAACCAATCAATTTTTCTCAATTTTATTTAGAGATAATAATCTAAATTTATAAACAAGAATAGGATCGAGACCAAAACCCTCCAGGAAAAGAAACTTTCGTTTTCTACCCTCAAACAAATTTTCCATTCCACCGATTATCAACAAACATCAACTTAAACATCATAAACAATATAAAAACAAGATTTTTCACACATTACACTCAATACAACAATAATATACAAAGCATACTAATTATATATATATAACATTAATTTTCTTAATATCGATTTATATATTTTTGAACATTAACTTCCCTAACCTGGATTTTCTTTGTTCCTCGATCAGATGAAAACAAACTGCAAATCCCAAACCTTAGCTTCTCTTTTATCTCAAAATTCTGGATAGCATCTCCCGACAAAGAGAATTTATTGAGAAAAATCTTCAAAGACCATAAACTTTCCAAAAGAAAATTCTTAAGAATAAACGGACCTAGACTTACCCGTTCTCAAACCGATCGGGTAGAACTCCTCCTTATACTCAGTTAGCCTTCTATTGCTTATTGTGGATCTAGAAACCGTTAGGGTTTTCGAGTATTTAAACCTTAGAGAAAATGTAGAGAGAATGGAGAGAGAATAGAGAGAATGGAGGTATGTGAAAACAAACTACCCAACCAGTCTTTTGTTTTTATATATTGTATTATCTTTATAATCTAATATTTTTATAATCGAACATCTTTATAATATAATATTTTTATAATATAATATTTTTATAACTCGAATATTTTTATAACTGAATATTTTTATCAATCTAATATCCTTGTAACAAAATATCTTTATAATATGTTCATATTTTGATATCTTTATAATTTAAAAGATTGGGGTGTTACAATTTGGATATTTATATTTTATTTTCGATCCGTACATTTATTTTACAAAACAAATTTAATTTTTAATAATTTCGAAATTGATATATTATTTTTCATCCGTAGTTTTGTTTTACAAAAAAGAAACTCAATTTTTCATAATTATGAAATTTATACTTTATTCTCGATACGTAGTTTTGTTTTATGCAAAAGAAGTCAATTTTTTGTAATTTTGAAATTGATATTTTATTCTGGATCCCTACTTTTGTTTTACAAAAAGAACTCAATTTTTAGTAATTTGGATATTTATATTTTATTCTCGATATGTACTTTGGTTTTATGCAAAAGAACTCAATTTTTTGTAATTTCGAAATTTATATTTTATTTTGGATCCCTACTTTTGTTTTACAAAAAGAACTCAATTTTTAGTAATTTGGATATTTATATTTTATTTTCGATCCGTACTTTTGTTTTACAAAAAAAATTCAATTTTTAATAATTTCGAAATTGATATATAATTTTTCATCCGTAGTTTTGTTTTACAAAAAAGAAACACAATTTTTCATAACTTTGAAATTTATATTTTATTCTCGATACGTACTTTTTTTTTATTCAAAAGAACTCAAATTTTTGTAATTTCGAAATTGATGTTTTATTTTGGATCCCTACTTTTGTTTTAAAAAAAGATTTCAATTTTTCGTAATTTGGATATTTATATTTTATTCTCGATATGTACTTTGGTTTTATGCAAAAGAACGCAATTTTTTGTAATTTCAAAATTTGTATTTTATTTTTGGATCCCTAATTTTGTTTTACAAAAAGAACTCAATTTTTAGTAATTTGGATATTTATATTTTATTTTCGATCCGTACTTTTGTTTTACAAAAAAAATTTAATTTTTAATAATTTCGAAATTGATATATTACTTTTCAACCGTAGTTTTGTTTTACAAAAAAGAAACTCAATTTTTCATAATTTTGAAATTTATATTTTATTCACGATACGTACCTTTGTTTTATGCAAAAGAACTGAAATTTTTGTAATTTCGAAATTGATAATTTATTTTGGATCCCTACTTTTGTTTTACAAAAAGATTTCAATTTTTAGTAATTTGGATATTTATATTTTATTCTCGATATGTACTTTGGTTTTATGCAAAAGAACTCAATTTTTTGTAATTTCGAAATTTATATTTTATTTTTGGATCCCTACTTTTGTTTTACAAAAAGAACTCAATTTTTAGTAATTTTAATATTTATATTTTATTCTCGATATGTACTTTGGTTTTATGCAAAAGAACTCAATTTTTTGTAATTTCGAAATTTATATTTTATTTTTGGATCCTTACTTTTATTTTACAAAAAGAACTCAATTTTTAGTAATTTGGATATTTATATTTTATTTTCGATCCGTACTTTTGTTTTACAAAAAAATTCAATTTTTAATAATTTCGAAGTTGATATATTATTTTTCATCTGTAGTTTTGTTTTACAAAAAAGAAACTCAATTTTTAATAATTATGAAATTTATATTTTATTCTCGATATATACTTTTGTTTTATGCAAAAGAATTCAAATTTTTGTAATTTCGAAATTGATATTTTATTTTGGATCCCTACTTTTGTTTTACAAAAAGAACACAATTTTTAGTAATTTGGATATTTATATTTTATTCTCGATATGTACTTTGGTTTTATGCAAAAGAACTCAATTTTTTGTAATTTCAAAATTTATATTTTATTTTGGATCCCTACTTTTGTTTTACAAAAAGAACTCAATTTTTAGTAATTTGGATATTTATATTTTTTTCGATCCTTCTTTTTCTTCTACAAAAAAAAAATTCAATTTTTAATAATTTCGAATTGATATATTATTTTTCATCCGTAGTTTTGTTTTACAAAAAAGAAACTCAATTTTTCATAATTTTGAAATTTATATTTTATTCTCGACACGTACTTTTGTTTTATGCAAAAGAACTCAATTTTTTGTAATTTCGAAATTGATATTTTATTTTGAATCCGTACTTTTGTTTTACAAAAAAGAACTCAATTTTTAGTAATTTGGATATTTATATTTTATTCCCGATATGTACTTTGGCTTTATGCAAAAGAACTCAATTTTTTGTAATTTCGAAATTTATATTTTAACTTAGATCCCTACTTTTGTTGTACAAAAAGAACTCAATTTTTAGTAATTTGGATATTTATATTTTATTTTCGATCCGTTCTTTTGTTTTACAAAAAAAATTCAATTTTTAATAATTTCGAAATTGATATATTATTTTTCATCTGTCGTTTTGTTTTACAAAAAAGAAACTCAATTTTTCATAATTTTGAAATTTATATTTTATTCTCGATACGTAGTTTTGGTTTATGCAAAAGAACTCAAATTTTTGTAATTTCGAAATTGATATTTATTTTGGATCCCTACTTTTGTTTTACAAAAAGATTTCAATTTTTAGTAATTTGGATATTTATATTTTATTCTTGATATGTACTTTGGTTTTATGCAAAGGAACTAAATTTTTGGTAATTTCGAAATTTGTATTTTATTTTGGATCCCTACTTTTGTTTTACAAAAAGAACTCAATTTTTAGTAATTTGGATATTTATATTTTATTCTCGATATGTACTTTGGTTTTATGCAAAGGAACTAAATTTTTTGTAATTTCGAAATTTGTATTTTATTTTGGATCCGTACTCATGTTTTACAAAAGAACTCAATTTTTAGTAATTTGGATATTTATATTTTATTCTCGATATGTACTTTGGTTTTATGCAAAAGAACTCAATTTTTTGTAATTTCGAAATTTATATTTTATTTGGGATCCCTACTTAAGTTTTACAAAAGAGCTCAATTTTTAGTAATTTGGATATTTATATTTTATTCTCCATAGGTACTTTGGTTTTATGCAAAAGAACTCAATTTTTTGTAATTTCGAAATTTATATTTTAATTTGGATCCTTACTTTTGTTTCACAAAAGAACTCAATTTTTAGTAATTTGGATATTTATATTTTATTCTCGATATGTACTTTCGTTTTATGCAAAAGAACTCAATTTTTTGTAATTTCGAAATTTATATTTTAATTTGGATCCCTAGCTTTGTTTTACAAAAAGAACTCAATTTTTAGTAATCTGGATATTTATATTTTATATTCGATCCGTACATTTGTTTTACAAAACAAATTTAATTTTTAATAATTTTGTAATTGATATATTATTTTTTAAAAAAAGAAACTCAATTTTTCCTAATTATGAAAAATATATTTTATTCTCGGTACGTACTTTTGTTTTATGCAAATGAACTCAATTTTTTGTAATTTCGAAATTGATATTTTATTTTGCATCCCTACTTTTGTTTTACAAAAAGAACTCAATTTTTTAGTAATTTGGATATTTATATTTTATTCTTGATATGTACTTTGGTTTTATGCAAAAGAACTCAATTTTTTGTAATTTCGAAATTTATATTTTATTTTGGATCCCTACTTATTTTTTATAAAAGAACTCAATTTTTAGTAATTTGGATATTTATATTTTATTCTCTATATGTACTTTGGTTTTATGCAAAAGAACTCAATTTTTTGTAATTTCGAAATTTATATTTTATTTTGCATCCCTAGCTTTGTTTTACAAAAAGAACTCTATTTTTAGTAATTTGGATATTTATATTTTATATTCGATCCGTACATTTCTTTTACAAAACAAATTTAATTTTTAATAATTTCGTAATTGATATATTATTTTTTATCCGTAGTTTTGTTTTACAAACAAGAAACTCAATTTTTCCTAATTATGAAATTCATATTTTAGTCTCGATACGTACTTTTGTTTTATGCAAAAGAACTGAATTTTTTGTAATTTCGAAATTGATATTTTATTTTGGATCCCTACTTTTGTTTTACAAAAAGAACTCAATTTTTAGTAATTTGGATATTTATATTTTATTCTCGATAAGTACTTTGGTTTTATGCAAAAGAACTCAATTTTTTATAATTTCGAAATTTATATTTTATTTGGGATCCCTACTTAAGTTTTACAAAAGAACTCAATTTTTAGTAATTTGGATATTTATATTTTATTCTCGATATGTACTTTGGTTTTGTGCAAAAGAACTCAATTTTTTCTAATTTCGAAATTTATATTTTAATTTGGATCCTTACTTTTGTTTTACAAAAGAACTCAATTTTTAGTAATTTAGTTATTTATATTTTATTCTCGATATGGACTTTGGTTTTATGCAAAAGAACTCAATTTTTTCTAATTTCGAAATTTATATTTTAATTTGGATCCCTAGCTTTGTTTTACAAAAAGAACTCAATTTTTAGTAATCTGGATATTTATATTTTATATTCGATCCGTACATTTGTTTTACAAAACAAATTTAATTTTTAATAATTTCGTAATTGATATATTATTTTTTCCTAATTATGAAATTTATACTTTATTCTCGATACGTACTTTTGTTTTATGCAAATGAACTCAATTTTTTGTAATTTCGAAATTGATATTTTATTTTGCATCCCTGCTTTTGTTTTACAAAAACAACTCAATTTTTTAGTAATTTGGATATTTATATTTTATTCTCGATATGTACTTTGGTTTTATACAAAAGAACTCAATTTTTTGTAATTTCAAAATTTATATTTTATTTTGGATCCCTACTTTTGTTTTACAAAAAGAACTCAATTTTTAGTAATTTGGATATTTATATTTTATTCTTGATATGTACTTTGGTTTTATGCAAAAGAACTCAATTTTTTGTAATTTCGGAATTTATATTTTAATTTGGATCCCTATGTTGGCATATTTCAAGTCCAGAGTTTTATGGATACCTACAGTTTTGATGATGAAGTTTTTAGGAAGTTTCAATCAACATTAAAGACTTGTGCCATCTCACAAAGGAAGGTTGCTTGATAAGAAAGGAAAGGCATAAAGAGCATTCAAAGCTTTCAAGAGAGAAGATTGATGAAGATTTTCTCAAGAGCTGAAGGATCAAAGGTAGAAGGTTCTGTTTTGGGTGTTGGATAAAAAGAGTAAGTCATAAATCCCATTCAAGACCTTCCCAAACAAGAGAGCAAGGTGTTTTCTCGCAAAAACGTTTTTCTACGCTTTTAATCGATTACCATACGTAGATAATCGATTATTTAATTTAAAATTTGAATTAAAAATGTTTAACGAGCAAAATAATTGATTAAGTGTCTTTGATAATCGATTATATTGATTCTGGGTTAATATAATCGATTATGGTCTTAATCTAATCGATTAAATCAGATGATATTTGTTTTCCAGTTTTTAAACATGATATAATCGATTAAGCTTTTAATATAATCGATTAAATGAGTCGTTTTTGCGAAATTAATTCTAAATCAACCTAAGAATGGAAACTTTGGAGCATTTTCGAATTATAAAATGAAAGAGAATGTCTTAGGTTTAACACATCCGAACAAACACAAAATATTCAAAGTGTTTCGCGCCTTAGCTTTTTCAAAGCCGCTTTCTCGCTCTCTTCGGCTTGATCAAGTCTTTGGAAGTGGTGATCATTGTGCTTAAGCTCTCTATCCAAAGACATTTCGGTGTATTCTTTTACTGCTTTTCAGTAAAGGGAAAATTCATCCCTTGGATTGGTTCTAAGGGAGGTGTTTCATCTCTTGTGTGACAAGAGAGGTGGGTTTCATCCTCGAGTGTGTCCGGGAGGTGTTTCATCCTTAGTGTGTCCGAGGAGGTGTTTCCGCTTATCTTTATTTTGTTATTGCATGAATTGGTGTTTGTAATTTCAATTTAAAGATAGTGGGGAAAATCATCACGGATTTGTGGTGGTTGGGAACCGGATGTAGGATTGGCTTAATCCGAACCAAGTATAAATCTTTGTGTTCTTTCTCTTTCTCTTTATCTCTTAATTGTGGATCATTATTACAAATTGCTAATCCCAACCGCGTTAATCAAAGGATTGGAAAAATTCACATTCAAGTTTTCGAAAGTTTTTCAAAACCCGAAAATTTATTTGAAAGAGAAAATTTCTTTAAAAACCCAATTCACCCCCTCTTGGTTTTTACACTCGCCGTCTTTATTTAACAATTGGCCTCAGAGCTGGTTTTTGAAAGTTATTCAAAAACAAGATCCTTATGGCGTACAAAAATCAAACTTTTGTCGAAGGTGCATCTATTCATAGACCACCACTTTTTACAGTGAAAACTATCCTTTTTGGAAAAAGAGGATGGAAATTTTTCTAAGGTCTAATGATCAAGGCGTTTGGGATGCTCGTTGTAAATGGTCCTTTTATTCCTATGGTTGTTGTTGAAGAAGCGCAGTACCTAAGAAGAAAGCAAATTGGAGCAAGGATGAATACAACCGTAATCAATGCGACATAAGGGCATGTAACATGATAGCATCCGCCTTAACCATTGATGAGTTTTACAGGTTATCGGATTGCACTACTGCAAAGGAGATGTGGGACACTCTAGAAGTCACACATGAAGGAACGGAAGAAGTGAAACGATCAAGGAAGAACACCTTGATTCGAGAATATGAAATGTTCAGTATGAGCAAAGGAGAAACCATATGCGACGTACAAAAGAGATTTACTCACATCATAAATCATCTCAAGGCATGAGGTAAGAAATTCGATACTGAAGAATTAAATGTCAAAATTTTGAAATCTTTGGACAGGACTTGGCAACCTAAAGTGACGGCCATCACTGAATCAAAGAATCATCAAATATGAATATGACAACTCTCTTTGGAAAGCTTAGAGAACATGAAATGGAACTTGGACGCTTCAAAGGAGAAGAAGAAGAAGTCAAAAGAAAAGGTGTTGCTCTTAAAGCGGAATCCGACAAAGAGGAGAGTAGTGATACTAATGATTCAGAAGACGATGATCTTGATAAATTTGTAAAGAAATACAAGAAGTTCATCAAGAAGAAAAGCAACCATAAGAAAGGTAAGAAATTTGAAAGTTCAAATTCTAACAATAATTATAAATGTTATGGTTGTGGCAAAAGGGGACACATGAGAGCAGATTGTCCGAATTCCAAGAAACCTGAAGAAAGGGAAAAGAAAAGTAAGAAGTTCTTCAAAAAGAAGAAGAGAGCATATATTGCTTGGGACGATCAATGAAGTGAGTTCTTCCGAAGGTTCAAGTGAATCGAAGAAGAAGCAAACATTTGTCTCATGGCGGATGATGATGTGGAATCCACGTGCAATGAGGTAAGCGATTCCGATCTCCCTAATGATTATGATGAATTGCTTGAAGAATTTCTTAGCCTTTGTAAAAATCTGAAAAGCTTTCTTCGGTTTACAATAAATTGAAAAATGATTATAAGATTCTTGAAAAGAAAATTATTGATTTGGAAGAAGAAAACAAGGTTTTGAAAGATGATTTGGAAACAAATGAAAATCCCTTGCAAATGCAAAACCAAAATTCCTATTTGCGAAAACTGTAATGATCTTGCAAATAAAGTTTCTTATCTTGAAACATCTCTTTCAAAAATCATGATGGGCAATAATAATTTAAACAATGTTTTGAAAGTGCAAAAAGGTTTATATGAAAAAGCAGGTCTTGGTTATAATTTCAGGTATAATCATAAACCTACTAAAACTGTTTTTGTGAAAGGAGAATCGTCTAATTCAAATAAGGTTTTTGAAAATTCTAATTCCTTTAAACAAAACGTGCCTACAAAGAAGTTTTATAAAAATGCATATGTTTCAAGGAAAACAAATGTTCCTACATGTTTTTACTGTATGCATAAAGGTCATTCGGTTAATAGATGCAATATTAAACGTTTTAGTGTTCCTAATGGGAAATATAAATGGGTTCCCAAAGGAAAATCTGTTTCTAACCCGTGAGGACCTTGATAAGTAATTTTAGGGGACCAGGATTTTTCTTGTTTATATTGCAGGCTGGTTCCAATTTCAAAAGGCCTCTTCCGTGTTGAAACAACAAGTGATCAAGTTTATGAAAGGAAGCAAAAACATCAACGAGTTGGCATATTTACCAATCTTTTATCTCAAGTAAGATTTTATGAGCTTATAAAGGTTCCAGGTAAGTGTTTGTTGTTGATTTTAATGTTATTTCAGCGTTTTACGAAAATTTACGTATTTAATCGATTAGGTTTCGTGTGTTAATCGATTAAACGCGGTGTTTATGAAAATGTTTTAAAATATAATCGATTACGTTTATGACATAATCATTAAATCGCTGAGGAGCAATTTAATCGATTAAGGAATGCATATAATCGATTAAATTTCTGGGTTTTCGTTTTCTGAAAATTTTTGAAGGCAAATAATCGATTAAATGAGCATATAATCGATTAAATGCACCGTTCTGTGTTTTTCTGCAAAACTGTTTTTTCGAACGTTGGCCATGTTTTCACGTGTTTTGTCTTTTCTAAACGGCTATATTCGTTCCCAACGGATATATTTTCATTAAATCAACGTTTTATGATCCGGATTTCATTCTATAAATAGCTGGTTTGAGAATCAAAGTGACTCACTCACTCTCTCTCTTGTTGGACTTGAAGACTTGGTTTCAAGTGGATTTGATGTCTCCAACCACCTTTAATGATGAAGATGTTGGTGCTTGAAGAATGAAGATTTTGTCTTAGGATTAGAGAGTCTTAGGTTGTGTGGTAAGATGCATTTCAATCTATCTTGGTCTTAGTCTTGGAGTTTAAAATGTTTTGAAATGTTTTAAAAGGTTTTAAAATGATTTCAAAGGTTTAACTGATTTTTAACTGGTTAAAAATCTGATTTCAACTAGTTAATCTGTTCTTCGTTTTTCAAAGCTTTGTATTTGGGAAATTTCAGCTGACTGTTTTCGAAATTTAAACCAGTTAAAATCCTGGTAGCTTTGTTCGAGAATTCCAGCTTTTCGGAATAGCTAGTTAAAACGAGATTTCAACCGATCGATTTCCAGTCCGTAAAAGGGTGCTCACTGGAAAATGGGTTTTAATGAAAACAACCAGCTAAAACGCGATTTCAACCGACTATTTCCTGCAGAATCAGCTTTAACAGTTTTCTATATATATCTTGAAACTCAAAGAACTAAGTGATAAAACATTTTCTAAAGAACCCATTGGGCAAGAACGTTCCTATTACACTCTAAAACATTTTGCTAATCACTCCAAGACGATCAAGATTCAATTGAGTGCGAATCAAATCAAGAAGTGCATGCTCTGCTTTTCGCTCTTGCCGATGCTCGTTTTTCGCTTCGCATTGAAGAACTCCAGGTTTATTCAATCTTTTGTGTGTGTTGGTTAGCTGCGTGTTTGTATCTTAATCAGTGGTGATTAAGAGATCTTGTAATAGGGTTTTACAGGTGTTTAGAAGTCTTGTAGGGTTCAAGACTTGGTGCAGCTTCTCAGGTTTCGGTTTTGCATGTAGTGTTCATGTAAAAACTGGTTTTTAGTGAATTGATTGAATTTGTTTGTTTAGGAAACTGGATGTAGCCTTTGTTGAAAGGTGAACCAGTATAAATCTGCTGTGTTGTTCTTCTTCCCTTTAACTCTTTCCATTCGGTAATTGAAGTTTGAATTGAAATTGAATTTGGTATATGATCAATTGATTAAGAGCATTTCAAGAACCTATAAAAACTGGTTTAAATCTTCAATTCGAATCTGGTTTTTCATAATTGGGCATTGGGTTTTGAAAATCTTTGAAAGTTTAATTCACCTCCTCTTAAACTCAGCCATTTATTCCAACAATTGGTATCGAGCTGGTTCTTGAAAAATATTCAAGTTTTCCGAAAAATTTCAAACATGGTCGAAGGAAAATTGCCTTTGCGGAGGGTGCTTCTATAAACAGGCCACCTATGTTTTCTGGGGTAAACTATCCATTTTGGAAAGTGAGAATGAAGATTTTCATTGAATCAATTGATATAGGGATTTGGAATGCTATAATCAATGGACCGTATATCCCTAAAGATGAGAAACCATGGGAAAGTTTAAATGCTCGATGAACAAAAGAAAGTGCAATATGATTGTAAAGCAAAGAACATCATTACATCCGCACTTAATCTTGATGAATTCTTTCGTGTTTCACGGTGTTCCAATGCTAAAGAGATGTGGGAAGTGTTGGAGGTTACTCATGAAGGAACAACTGATGTTAAGAGAGCAAGAAAGCATACTTTAATCCAAGAGTATGAGATGTTCGGAATGCTTCCTGGAGAAACTGCTTTCAGATGTGCAAAAGAGGTTTACACACATTATAAACCATCCGATCGGCCTTGGAAAAGTGTTTGAGAAAGAGGAGCTGAACATCAAAGTGCTGAAATGTTTGGATCGAAGTTGGCAACCCAAAGTTACAGCAATTTCTGAATCCAAGGACTTGTCAACAATGAGTGTTGCTGCACTTTTTGGAAAGCTAAGGGAACATGAGCTTGAGTTGAATAGACTTGCTGAACAAGAAGACAATGACAAGAAAAAAAAGGGCTTGCCTTGAAGACTTTGGTTCACAAAGAGGAGAATAGTGAGGATGAAGGACATGGAGGAAGTGATGCAGAAAATCTGAACCTCTTAGTTAGAAAGTTCAACAAGTTCTTGAAATACAAGAACAAAGACTACAAGAACAAGAGGTATAATAAAAAATCTGATTTAGCTTCTTCTAACTTTACTTGTTTTGGTTGTGGAAAACAGGGACATATTAAGGCTGAATGTCCATCCTCACAAAACAAAGAGAGAAATGGAGAAAAGAAGCATGAAAGATCATTCAAAACCAAGAAGGCTTACATAGCATGGGATGAGAATGATATCTCCTCTAGTGATTCTTCAAGTGATGATGAAAGAGCCAATCTTTGTCTTATGGCTAATTGTGATACAGCAAGTAGTGTAAGTTCCTCCACTACTCAAAATGGTCTTCCTTATGATCAGCTGCTGCAAAATTTTCTGGAATTGCATGAAGAGGCTAATAAGGTTGCTTGTTCAAACAATAGACTTAAAGGTATGAACAATTGGCTAGAGAACAAGGTGAAAGAGCTAGAGAAAGAGCTGGAAAATTCAAAAACTGATTTTGAAAATCTGGAAATGATTTACAAGGTTTCAAGTTACAATGATGAACATGCTGGAAAAATCTGCACAAACTGCAGAACTTTAGAAAATCAAATTGAGTATTTGAACAAATCTCTAGCTAAATTCACCATGGGAAGAGCCAACTTGGATACACTTTTAGAATTTAAAAATTGTGTAACGAATAAAGTCGGACTTGGATTTAAAAATGGTTTTCAAAAGAAACAAAAGGCTTATAGAAATTTCTTTTCACATAGAAAACCATCCAGACACTTCATCCATTACTTGCTTCTATTGTATGAACAAGGGACATACTTCAAAATCATGCAAAATCAGAAAATTTGGTGTTCCTAGTGGTCAATTTATTTGGAAGCCAAAATGTGGTAGAAAGGTTATTAACTTTGTTGGACCCAAATTGATGTGGGTACCAAATTCTCTCCATTGATTGTGTTTTGCAGGTGTTCTTGAAGGCCAAGGAATCATTGTGGTATCTAGACAGTGGCTGTTCAAGGCACATGTGTGGTGACAAAAGGAAGTTTGTCAAACTCACCTTGAAAAATGGAGGTTTTGTCACATATGGAGATAATAATAAAGGAAAAATCCTTGGAAGTGGTGATGTTGGTAACATTTCTTCAATCCTCATTGAAAACGTGTTATATGTTGAAGGTTTGAAGCATAATCTTCTTAGTATTAGCCAGCTATGTGATAAAGGTTTTAGAATCACTTTTGAATCAAATCATTGCAAGATCTTTGAGAAAAATTCTGATAAAATCTGCATGTTAGGCAAGAGAATTGAAAACATTTATATGCTTGATCTTGATCATATGTGTGCAACTAATTTTACATGTCTCATGTCTAAGGAAGATAGTTCATGGCTTTGGCATAGGAGAGCTGTGTTGGCATATTTCAAGTCCATAGTTTTATGGACACCTACAGTTTTGATGATGAAGTTTTAGGAAGTTTCAATCAACATTAAAGACTTGTGCCATCTCACAAAGGAAGGTTGCTTGATAAGAAAGGAAAGGCATAAAGAGCATTCAAAGCTTTCAAGAGAGAAGATTGATGAAGATTTTCTCAAGAGCTGAAGGATCAAAGGTAGAAGGTTCTGTTTTGGGTGTTGGATAAAAAGAGTAAGTCATAAATCCCATTCAAGACCTTCCCAAACAAGAGAGCAAGGTGTTTTCTCGCAAAAACGTTTTTCTACGCTTTTAATCGATTACCATACGTAGATAATCGATTATTTAACTTAAAATTTGAATAAAAAATGTTTAACGAGCAAAATAATCGATTAAGTGTCTTTGATAATCGATTATATTAATTCTGGGTTAATATAATCGATTATGGCCTTAATCTAATCGATTAAATCAAACGATGTTTGTTTTCCAGTTTTTAAACATAATATAATCGATTAAGCTTTTAATATAATCGATTAAATGAGTCGTTTTTGCGAAATTAATTTTAAATCAACCTAAGAATGGAAACTTTGGAGCATTTTCGAATTATAAAATGAAAGAGAATGTCTTAGGTTTAACACATCTGAACAAACACAAAATATTCAAAGTGTTTCGCGCCTTAGCTTTTTCAAAGCCGCTTCCCGCTTCTCTTCGCTTGATCAAGTCTTTGGAAGTGGTGATCGTTGTGCTTAAGCTTTCTATCCAAAGCACATTTCGGTGTATTCTTTTACTATTTTCTGTAAAGGGAAAATTCATCCCTTGGATTGGTTCTAAAGGAGGTGTTTCATCTCTTGTGTATCAAGAGAGGTGGGTTTCATCCTCGGTGTCTCGGGAGGTGTTTCATCCTCGGTGTCCGGGAGGTGTTTCATCCTTAGTGTGTCCGAGGAGGTGTTTTCATTTATCTTTATTTTGTTATTGCATGAATTGGTGTTTGTAATTTCAATTTAAAGATAGTGGGGAAAATCATCACTGATTTGTGGTGGTTGGGAACTGGATGTAGGATTGGCTTAATCCGAACCAAGATAAATCTCCGTGTTCTTTCTCTTCTCTTTATCTCTTAATTGTGGATCATTATTACAATTGCTAATCCCAACAATAAGTTAATCAAAGGATTGAAAAATTCACATCCAAGTTTTTGAAAGTTTTTCAAAACCTCGAAAATTTATTTAAAAGAGAAAATTTCTTTAAAAACCCAATTCACCCCCTCTTGGTTTTTACACTCGCCGTCTTTATTTAACAATTGGTATCGGAGCTGGTTTTTTGAAAGTTATTCAAAAACAAGATCCTTATGGCGCATAAAAATCAAACTTTTGTCGAAGGTGCATCTATTCATAGACCACCACTTTTTACAGTGAAAACTATCCTTTTGGAAAAAGAGGATGGAAATTTTTCTAAGGTCTAATGATCAAGGCGTTTGGGATGTCTGTTGTAAATGGTCCTTTTATTCCTATGGTTGTTGTTGAAGAAGCGCAGTACCTAAGAAGAAAGCAAATTGGAGCAAGGATGAATACAACCGTAATCAATGCGACATAAGGGCATGTAACATGATAGCATCCGCCTTAACCATTGATGAGTTTTACAGGTTATCGATTGCACTACTCGCAAAGGAGATGTGGGACACTCTAGAAGTCACACATGAAGGAACGGAAGAAGTGAAACGATCAAGGAAGAACACCTTGATTCAGGAATATGAAATGTTCAGTATGAGCAAAGGAGAAACCATATGCGACGATACAAAGAGATTTACTCACATCGTAAATCATCTCAAGGCATTAGGTAAGAAATTCGATCATCGAAGAATTAAATGTCAAAATTTTGAAATCTTTGGACAGGACTTGGCAACCTAAAGTGACGGCCATCACTGAATCAAAGAACCTCATCAAACATGAACATGACAACTCTCTTCGGGAAGCTTAGAGAACATGAAATGGAACTTGGACGTTTCAAAGGAGAAGAAGAAGACGTCAAGAGAAAAGGCATTGCTCTTAAAGCGTGAATCCGACAAAGAGGAGAGTAGTGATACTAATGATTCGGAAGACGATGATCTTGATAAATTTGTAAAGAAATACAAGAAGTTCATCAAGAAGAAAAGCAACCATAAGAAAGGTAAGAAATTTGAAAGTTCAAATTCTAACAATAATTATAAATGTTATGGTTGTGGCAAAAAGGGGCACATGAGAGCAGATTGTCCAAATTCCAAGAAACCTGAAGAAAGGGAAAAGAAAAGCAAGAAGTTCTTCAAAAAGAAGAAGAGAGCATATATCGCTTGGGACGACAATGAAGTGAGTTCTTCTGAAGGTTCAAGTGAATTAGAAGAAGAAACAAACATTTGTCTCATGGCAGATGATGATGTGGAATCCACGTGCAGTGAGGTAAGCGATTCTGATCTCCCTAATGATTATGATGAATTGCTTGAAGAATTTCTCAGTCTTTGTAAAAATCTGAAAAGCTTTCTTCGGTTCACAGTAAATTGAAAAATGATTATAAGGTTCTTGAAAATAAAATTATTGACTTGGAAGAAGAAAACAAGGTTTTGAAAGATGATTTGGAAACAGCGAAAATTCCTTGCAAATGCAAAACCAAAATTCCTATTTGCGAAAATTGTAGTGTTCTTGCTAACAAGGTTTCTTATCTTGAAACATCTCTTTCAAAAATCACGATGGGCAATAATAATTTAAGCAATGTTTTGAAAGTGCAAAAAGGTTTATATGAAAAAGCAGGTCTTGGTTATAATTTCAGATATAATCATAAACCTACTAACACTGTTTTTGTGAAAGGAGAATCGTCTAATTCAAATAAGGTTTTTGAAAATTCTAATTCTTTTAAACAAAACGTTTCTACAAAGAAAGTTTATAAAAATGCATATTTCTCAAGAAGAACAAATGTTCCTACATGTTTTTATTGTATGCATAAAGGTCATTCTGTTAATAGATGCAATATTAAACGTTTTAGTGTTCCTAATGGGAGATACAAATGGGTTCCCAAAGGAAAAATTGTTTCTAACCTATAAGGACTCTAATAAGTATTTTTAGGGGACCAGGATATTTCTTGTTTGTATTGTAGGTTGTTGGACTTGAAGACTTGGTTTCAAGTGGATTTGATGTCTCCAACCACCTTTAATGATGAAGATGTTGGTGCTTGAAGAATGAAGATTTTGTCTTAGGATTAGAGAGTCTTAGGTTGTGTGGTATGATGCATTTCAATCTATCTTGATCTTAGTCTTGGAGTTTAAAATGTTTTGAAATGTTTTAAAAAGGTTTTAAAATGATTTCAAAGGTTTAACTGTTTTTTAACTGGTTAAAAATCTGATTTCAACTAGTTAAACTGTTCTTCATTTTCAAAGCTTTGTATTTGGAAAATTTCAACTGACTGTTTTCGAAATTTAAACCAGTTAAAATCCTGGTAGCTTTGTTTCAGGAAATTCAGTTTTCTGGAATAGCTAGTTAAAACGAGATTTCAACCGATCGTTTTCAAGTTTCGAGAAACAAGTGCTCACCGGAAAATTGGTTTTTAATGAAAACAACCGACTAAAACGCTGCTTCAACCGACTATTTCCGCAGAATCAGCTTTAACAGCTTTCTATATATATCTTGAAACTCAAAGAACTAATAGACGAAACCTTTCTAAAAGACCCATTGAGCAAGAACGTTCCTAATACACTCTAAAACATTTTGCGAATCACTCCAAGACGATCAAGATTCATTTGAGTGCGAATCAAATCAAGAATTGCATGCTCTGTTTTTCTCGTTCTTGCCGGTGCTCTGCTTTGCTTTCGCATTGAATCTCCAGGTGAATTCAATCCAATTCTTTGTGTGTTTGTTAGCTGCGTGTTTGTATCTTAATCAGTGGTGATTAAGAGATCTTGTAATAGGGTTTTACAGGTGTTTAGAAGTCTTGTAGGGTTCAAGACTTGGTGCAGCTTTCGGTTTCGGTTTTGCATGTAGTGTTCATGTAAAAACTGGTTTTTAGTGAATTGATTGAATTTGTTTGATTAGGAAACTGGATGTAGCCTTTGTTGAAAGGTGAACCAAGTATAAATCTCCTGTGTTGTTCTTCTTCCCTTGAACTCTTTACTTTCGGTAATTGAAGTTTAAATTGAAATTGAATTAGATATATGATCAATTGATAAAGAGCATTTCAAGAACCTATAAAAACTGATTTAAATCTTCAATCCGAATCTGGTTTTTCATAATTGGGCATTGGGTTTCGAAAATCTTTGAAAGTTTAATTCACCCCCCCTCTTAAACTCAGCCATTTATTCCAACAATTGGTATCAAGAGCTGGTTCTTGAAAAATATTCAAGTTTTCTGAAAAATTTCAAACATGGTCGAAGGAAAATTGCCTTTGCGTAGGGTGCTTCTATAAACAAAGCCACCTATGTTTTCTCGGGGTAAACTATCCATTTTGGAAAGTGAGAATGAAGATTTTCATTGAATCAATTGATATAGGGATTTGGAATGCTATAGTCAATGGACCGTATATCCCTAAAGAAGAAAAACCATGGGAAAGTTTAAATGTCGATGAACAAAAGAAAGTGCAATATGATTGTAAAGCAAAGAACATCATTACATCCGCACTTAATCTTGATGAATTCTTTCGTGTTTCACAGTTGTTCCAATGCTAAAGAGATGTGGGAAGTTTTGGAGGTTACTCATGAAGGAACAACTGATGTAAAAGAGCAAGAAAGCATACTTTAATCCAAGAGTATGAGATGTTCGTAATGCTTCCTGGAGAAACTGCTTCAGATGTGCAAAAGAGGTTTACACACATTATAAACCATCTGATCGGCCTTGGAAAAGTCTTTGAGAAAGAGGAGTTGAACATCAAAGTGCTGAAATGTTTGGATCGAAGTTGGCAACCCAAAGTTATAGCAATTTCTGAATCCAAGGACTTGTCAACAATGAGTGTTGCTGCACTTTTTGGAAAGCTAAGGGAACATGAGCTAGAGTTGAATAGACTTGCTGAACAAGAAGACAATGACAAGAAAAAGAAAGGGCTTGCCTTGAAGACTTTGGTTCACAAAGAGGAGAATAGTGAGGATGAAGGACATGGAGGAAGTGATGCAGAAAATCTGAACCTCTTAGTTAGAAAGTTCAACAAGTTCTTGAAATACAAGAGCAAAGACTACAAGAACAAGAGGTATAATAAAAAATCTGATTTAGCTTCTTCTAACTTTACTTGTTTTGGTTGTGGAAAACAGGGACACATTAAGGCTGAATGTCCAAACTCACAAAACAAAGAGAGAAATGGAGAAAAGAAGCATGAAAGATCATTCAAAACCAAGAAGGCTTATATAGCATGGGATGAGAATGATATCTCCTCTAGTGACTCTTCAAGTGATGATGAAAGAGCCAATCTTTGTCTTATGGCTAATTGTGATACAGCAAGTAGTGTAAGTTCCTCCACTACTCAAAATGGTCTTCCTTATGATCACCGCTGCAAAATTTTCTGGAATTGCATGAAGAGGCTAATAAGGTTGCTTGTTCTAACAATAGACTTAAAGGTATGAACAATTGGCTAGAGAACAAGGTGAAAGAGCTAGAGAAAGAGCTGGAAAATTCAAAAACTGATTTTGAAAATCTGGAAATGATTTACAAAGCTTCAAGTTGCAATGATGAACATGCTGGAAAAATCTGCACAAACTGCAGAACTTTAGAAAATCAAATTGAGTATTTGAACAAATCTCTAGCTAAATTCACCATGGGAAGAGCCAACTTGGACACACTTTTAGAATTTAAAAATTGTGTAACGAATAAAGCTGGACTTGGATTTAAAAATGGTTTTCAAAAGAAACAAAAGGCTTATAGAAATTTCTTTTCACATAGAAAACCATCCAAAGACTTCATCCATTACTTGCTTCTATTGTATGAACAAGGGACATACTTCAAAATCATGCAAAATCAGAAAATTTGGTGTTCCTAGTGGTCAATTTATTTGGAAGCCAAAATGTGGTAGAAAGGTTATTAACTTTGTTGGACCCAAATTGATGTGGGTACCAAATTCTCTCCATTGATTGTGTTTTGCAGGTGTTCTTGAAGGCCAAGGAATCACTGTGGTATCTAGACAGTGGCTGTTCAAGGCACATGTGTGGTGACAAAAAGAAGTTTGTCAAACTCACCTTGAAAAATGGAGGTTTTGTCACCTATGGAGATAATAATAAAGGGAAAATCCTTGGAAGTGGTGATGTTGGTAACATTTCTTCAATCCTCATTGAAAACGTGTTATATGTTGAAGGTTTGAAGCATAATCTTCTTAGTATTAGCCAACTATGTGATAAAGGTTTTAGAATCACTTTTGAATCAAACCATTGTAAGATCCTTGAGAAAAATTCTGATAAAATCTGCATGTTAGGCAAGAGAATTGAAAACATTTATATGCTTGATCTTGATCATATGTGTGCAACTAATTTTACATGTCTCATGTCTAAGGAAGATAGTTCATGGCTTTGGCATAGGAGAGCTGCACATATTAATATGAACCATTTGGAAAAACTGTTTTCAAAAGAACTTGTTTTAGGGTTACCTAAACTGAAATTTGAGAATGATAAAATCTGTCATGCATGCCAAAAGGGTAAACAAACCAAAGTTTCTTTTAATCTGAAAAATTATGTGTCAACAACAAAACCTTTGGAACTGCTGCATATGGATTTGTTTGGTCCATCTAGAACAATGAGTATTGGTGGAAACTATTATGCTTTAGTTATTGTTGATGACTATTCTAGGTTTACTTGGACTTTGTTTTTGAAAAATAAAAGTGATGCATTTCATGCTTTTAAGAAACTTGCCAAGGTTTTACAAAATGAAAACAGCTGCAAAGATAAGTGCTCTTAGAAGTGATCATGGAGGGGAATTTGAAAATGAAAAGTTCAATCATTTTTGTGAAAAATATGGGATTAAGCATAATTTTTCAGCACCTAAGACTCCTCAACAAAATGGTGTTGTTGAGAGGAAAAATAGATCACTTGAGGAACTAGCTAGGACAATGCTTAATGAATCAAACATCCCTAAATATTTTTGGGCGGATGCAGTAAATACTGCATGTTACATAATAAATAGGGTTTTGATAAGACCTATTTTGAAGAAAACCCCTTATGAATTATACAAAGGGAGAAAACCCAACATAGCACATCTTAGAGTGTTTGGCTGCAAGTGTTTTGTTTTAAATAATGGCAAAGAAAAACTTGGCAAATTTGATGCTAAAGTCGATGATGCATTGTTTTTAGGCTATTCTTTACATAGCAAAGCATATAGGATCTTCAACAAGAGATTAGCTATCATTGAGGAATCAATACATGTTGTTTTTGATGAGTCTAATGTGCAAAATGAAGGTGCAAGTGAGTGGTGCAGGTGCAGGTGAAGAGAACTTAATTGAAGGTGTATCAACCGGACATGTAGAAACTGAAAAGTCGCTGCAGTGGAATTTCAACTGGTGAAAATCGAAAGAACCGATCGAAATCCTGGCACTGTAATTAAATTCTGCAGAAAATGATCTACCTAAAGAATGGAGGGTGCCTCGCAATCTGTCCATTGGAAATGTGATAGGAGATGTTCAAAGAGGTGTTTCTACAAGAAGGTCTATGCATGATACATGTTTAACTCGCTGCATTTGTTTCCCAAGTTGAACCTAAATGTGTTGATGATGCTTTATTGGATGAAAACTGGATTTTGGCAATGCAGGATGAACTGAACCAATTTAAAAGGAATGAGGTTTGGGAACTAGTCCCTTGCACACCTAACATGAATATAATTGGCACAAAGTGGGTGTTTAAAAATAAAATGAATGATCAAGGAGTAATAACTAGAAACAAGGCTAGGCTTGTAGCTAAAGGGTATAACCAAGAGGAAGGAATAGATTATGAGGAAACATATGCTCCTGTTGCTAGGTTAGAAGCTGTTAGGTTATTACTTGCTTTCTCATGCATGATTGGATTCAAACTGCATCAAATGGATGTGAAAAGTGCATTTTTGAATGGATATATAAATGAAGAAATCTATGTTTCACAACCATCTGGATTTGTTGATCACAAATTGCCTAACCATGTATATAAGCTCAAAAAGGCTCTTTATGGACTCAAGCAAGCTCCAAGACAATGGTATGAAAGGTTAAGTAACTTCCTTATCTCTCAAAACTATGAAAGGGGCCAAGTTGATAAAACTTTGTTCATTAGAAAGTCTTTGGACAGACATTATACTCGGTGCAGGTTTATGTGGATGATATTATCTTTGGATCCACTAATGAGAAGCTTTGTGAAGAATTTGTTGCAGCTATGCAGGGGAGTTTGAAATGTCAATGATGGGTGATCTAAACTTCTTCTTAGGCTTACAAGTCAAGCAATTAGATCATGGAACATTCCTCAATCACCAAAATATTGCAAAGAGTCAGTTAAAGAAATATGAAATGGACAACTGCAAAGAATCAAGCACACCCATGGCTACCAGCAGCTATCTTGATGCGGATGAAAGTGGTAAACCTTTTGATTCCACTAAGTATAGAGGTTTGATTGGTTCACTATTATATCTAACCGCTAGTAGGCCTCGATATAATGTTTAGTGTATGCATGTGTGCTAGGTTTCAATCTAATCCCAAAGAATCACATTTTGCAATTGCTAAAAGAATTTTGAAATATCTAAAAGGAACTCGTTAATGTTGGTTTGTGGTATCCTAAAGGTGCTTCTTTTAATCTAGTGGGCTATTCGGATGCGGACTTTGTCTGGATGTAAGCTTGATAGAAAAAGCACTAGTGGAACTTGTCATCTACTAGGAAGTAGTCTAGTATCATGGCATAGCAAAAAGCAAGCTAGTGTGGCTTTGTCTATCGCTGAAGCCGAGTATGTTGCAGCTGGAGTCGTTGTGCTCAAACTCTTTGGTTAAAACAACAGACTTTTTGATTATGGTTTGAAACTAGATCACATTCCTATTAGATGTGACAATACAAGTGCTATAAACTTAACAAAAATCCTGCTTTGCACTCTAGAACGAAACATATAGAAATAAGGCACCATTTCATTAGGGATCATGTTCAAAAGGTGATTGCATAATTGAATTTGTTGACTCTAATAACCAACTTGTCGATATATTTACCAAACCACTCCCAAAAGATAGGTTTTTCCAATTAAGAAATGAGTTGGGTGTTCTTGATGTTTCAAATGTGATGTAATTCCCGTATATGATTCATTTCGCTGTTAATCATGCTGTATTTGTGTGTTTGAATGCTTAAATCTGCATAATTCTTGATTAATTACGCTTAGATTTGCATATTGTATGTTATAAGTGAAATCTGCAATGTTATTCAGGATTTTAGCTAGTTGTTTCGGGCTTTTAATCGCTTGTTTTGCCTAATTTGGGGCTGCAGTGGATGTGCAGTAATATCTGCTTCTATTTTAGCCGGTTGATCTCGTCGATTTAGTCGCTAAAATCAGCTATCTCGCATTAAACCAAGATCGTGATTTCTGCTTTAATCACCTGTTTTTCATAAATCAATCGATCGAAATTGCTCGTCAACGATGCAAAATTTAAAATTTGTGCGAATTTGTCTGTTATACCGCATTGATTCATATTCAATTGGTGCATTTAAGTTGATTAAATGAGAATTGAGCATTTAAACATGATAGATAAAGCCGATTCAAAGAATCTTGATCGCTGCTTTTGTCTTGTAGTGCCTTTGCTTTACTTTTTAACCGGTTTCTCTCTCCAAATACGTGTTGCAATGAACTAACCGATTTCTCTGGTCAAAATCGTGCCTCACCGTATATCTCTCGTCCAATATATTCCAATCGAATGCAATTGATTCCTTCTTTGATCGAGCAAAGCACTAATTTCTTAATAAATTGAAAATCTGCAATGTTAAATACATGTGGGTAGCATTGTTACTTTAGCATTCACTTTACTCACGCAAAAACTCTGCATATACTGCTTCTCGTGCATTTCTTTTTCTCGCAATGGCCTCCTCTAGCAACCCAAGGAAGAGATCAAAAAGGCCGGGTCATCCAAAGGTAAGGAACCGTAAATTCCAGCAACTCATACTTATAGACATGGGTCTATAGAAGCTTGGTTTGAAGGTGATGAAGAGAGGATTGAGAAGTTTCAATCTCATATCAGTAGGAAGGCCGTAAACTCACCCAAAGTGCTTAGTTCTCAGTGGTCGGAAGATGAAGGACCGACCGATATTATAGCTATGATTCAACATCGGGATCTGCAGAAATTTCTGGAATTAAATGGGTTCATATACCCAGATTTGGTGAAAGTATTCTACACAAATCTCAAACATGATGGATCTGTTTTAACTTCCAAAGTGAAAGGAACAGAAATGGTTATAAACAATTCTGTCTGGAAAAGAATCGGGGCTTCAAAACCGATGGCATTGTGGTTAGCGAGGGGCTTGTGTGGTTCATTGGAAGATTTTAACAAGGTGCAAACATACAGAGAGTGTTTGAGAAATTCTCAAGGTTCTGTTCGTGGATTCCAAGTTGGTGGACTTACATTGACAGCAAGGGTGCTTACATTTATCATCACATGGATGATCACTCCAAGGGCAAGCAATCATGCTACAATGAATGAAGGTGATCTTCTTCTATTTTTTTGTCTAATGAAATCTGTAAGGATTAATCTGGATTCATATCATCAAAGATCACATGATGAAGTCCAAAAGGTCGCCAGACTACCGTCTTCCATATGCTCGTGATTATCTCCAAATTCTTTGAGTATTTTGGTGTGGACATTAGAGGTGAACAGTAAAATCAATGATAGGGAGAACCCATCAGCTGGACAATAGCTTTCTCTTTAAGTTTGGATTTACCAAAAGCAATGGAACTTGGACTCGCTGCACAAGATACTCGTCAACGAAGGGCAAAATTCTGCTGAACGTCTGCTGGTGCCTGGAACCGCAATCGATGAAGCTGGAAATTCTGAAGTCTGGTGAAGAAGGATACTCCATGGGAGATATTGTACCTTATGTTCCTCCAGTTGACCGTGGACCTCCACTTTCATTGTTTGAACAGGCAGTGTTCCAAAGATTTGATGCCATCCAATCTCATCAACAATATCATCACAACTACTGCATTAATAGGTTTGGGCGCATTGATCAAAGTATTGAAGATTTACATGCCCAACTTGCGCAGATTAATATGGGTTCCTATGCTACTCCTGGTGATGATAGTGAAGAAGATAATGATCGATATCACTGCCGAGTTCCGCTTGCTGTCACTCGAATCTGCAGTAGTTGGTTTCGAGCATGTTGTCCCTCATGCTATTGTTATTTTCCGTGTATCTCTTGTGCCTTTTAATTTCTATTAGTTTGTGTTGCTGTTTGTGTTGTTAATTGGGTTAAATTCCCATGTATCTTGAACAATTTAAAATTTGTCTGCATATGCTATGTTATTTCTTTTCTCCTGTGCTATTTGATGATTCCAAAGGGGGAGAAATTGTTGAATGCATTTGAAGGCACGTGAACAGCAAGTGAAAGATGAAAGGGAGAATCTGAATCGCTAAGGGGAGAATCTCTGCCGCTGATTTTTTTCTCGCTGCTATTTCTCCGATAAATTGTTTTACCACACTCGCTTCGCTATTTCGCTGCTGTATTTTGTTTTGTGCAGGACTCTTACATTCTTCAAAGACAATGAATGCATCAAGTGGTTGTCATCATCAAATAGGGGGAGTTTGTTGGACTTGAAGACTTGGTTTCAAGTGGATTTGATGTCTCCAACCACCTATAATGATGAAGATGTTGGTGCTTGAAGAATGAAGATTTTGTCTTAGGATTAGAGAGTCTTAGGTTGTGTGGTATGATGCATTTCAATCTATCTTGATCTTAGTCTTGGAGTTTAAAATGTTTTGAAATGTTTTAAAAAGGTTTTAAAATGATTTCAAAGGTTTAACTGTTTTTTAACTGGTTAAAAATCTGATTTCAACTAGTTAAACTGTTCTTCATTTTCAAAGCTTTGTATTTGGAAAATTTCAACTGATCTGTTTCGAAATTTAAACCAGCTTAAAATCCCGGTAGCTTTGTTTCAGAAATTCAGTTTTCGGAATAGCTAGTTAAAACGAGATTTCAACCGATCGTTTTCAAGTTTCAGTAAAACAGGTGCTCACCTGAAAATTGGTTTTTAATGAAAACAACCGACTAAAACGCGTTTCAACCGACTATTTCCTGCAGAATCAGCTTTAACGGTTTTCTATATATATCTTGAAACTCAAAGAACTAATAGACGAAACCTTTTCTAAAAGACCCATTGAGCAAGAACGTTCCTAATACACTCTAAAACATTTTGCGAATCACTCCAAGACGATCAAGATTCATTTGAGTGCGAATCAAATCAAGAATTGCATGCTCTGCTTTTTCGTTCTTGCTGGTGCTCTGCTTTCGCTTTCGCATTGAATCTCCAGGTGAATTCAATCCAATTCTTTGTGTGTTTGTTAGCTGCGTGTTTGTATCTTAATCAGGGTGATTAAGAGATCTTGTAATAGGGTTTTACAGGTGTTTAGAAGTCTTGTAGGGTTCAAGACTTGGTGCAGCTTTCTGGTTTCGGTTTTGCATGTAGTGTTCATGTAAAAACTGGTTTTTAGTGAATTGATTGAATTTGTTTGATTAGGAAACTGGATGTAGCCTTTGTTGAAAGGTGAACCAGTATAAATCTCCTGTGTTGTTCTTCTTCCCTTGAACTCTTTACTTTCGGTAATTGAAGTTTAAATTGAAATTGAATTGGATATATGATCAATTGATAAAGAGCATTTCAAGAACCTATAAAAACTGATTTAAATCTTCAATCCGAATCTGGTTTTTCATAATTGGGCATTGGGTTTCGAAAATCTTTGAAAGTTTAATTCACCCCCCCTCTTAAACTCAGCCATTTATTCCAACATAGGTTGGTTCCAAAATTCAAAGAGCCTCCTTTGATGATGAGATAGCAAGTGATCAAGCTTATAAAGGAAGGCAAAAACATCAACGAGTTGGCATATTTACCACATCCTTATCTCAAGTAAGATTTTATGAGCTTAAAAAGGTTCCAGGTAAGTGTTGTTGTTGATTTTGATGTTATTTCAACGTTTTACGAAAATTTACGTATTTAATCAATTAGGTTTCGTGTGTTAATCGATTAAACGCGGTGTTTATGAAAATGTTTCAAAAAAATAATCGATTACGTTTATAACATAATCGATTAAATCGCTGAGGAGCAATTTAATCGATTAAGGAATGCACATAATCGATTAAATTTCTGGGTTTTCGTTTTCTGGAAAATTTTTGAAGGCAAATAATCGATTAAATGAGCATATAATCGATTAAATGCACCGTTCTGTGTTTTTTCTGCAAAACTGTTTTTTCGAACGTTGGCCATGTTTTCACGTGTTTTGTCTTTTCCAAACGGCTATATTCGTTCCCAACGGATATATTTTCATTAAATCAACGTTTTATGATCCAGATTTCATTCTATAAATAGCTGGTTTGAGAATCAAAGTGACTCACTCACTCTCTCTCTCACTCTTGCTGTTTCTGCTGTTCTTTGCTGTCTTGTGCGATTTTTTTAATTCTCTGTACTGTATCTGTTATTCCATTATCTTGTTGTGCAATTTCTCTTGTCTTTTATATCACCGAAATGGTTGATCAAAGAAGAAGGAAGATGCCATCAAGGAGAAAGGGCAAGGAGCCAATGACTTCTCAAGAAAGGAGACCTCCAACTCTAGCTGGTTGGATTTCAGATGAAGATCTGCAAATTGCTTTTGTTAACAAGTGGAAGGATAGAAAAATTCTTACCCCTAAATTCTTGTCTTGTGAATTTTTTTAGATCTCATGGTTTTCAATTTCAGGAATTTTTAGTAGGAAGTGGACTACAACAATTTGTAGAGATGGAAGGGGCATTCTACCCAGATTTGGTTAGAGTGTTCTACATGAACTTGACATCAAGAACTGCAAGCCCAAGCACCAAAGTGAAAGGTGTAAGGATCTTCTTTGATGAAGATTTGTGGAACAATGTAACTGGTCTCTCAACTCAAGGCATAAACATCACATATGGCTTTGAGGACTTCAACAAGTTGGTAGAATTCAGAAAATTCTGCAAGGATCCTAACCTACAAGTTGAGAACTTGTATAAAGTTGGTAATGTTAAGTTAAATGAAAGAATGCTGCATTATGTTATTGTTTGGATTTTAGTAGCAAGAGGCACTAATCATGCCCAACTTACTAAGGAAGACATTCTTCTAATGTATGGATTCCTTAATAATGTGAGCATAGATTGGCCCTCAATTATCTTTGATAATATGTTTAAAGCCATTAGGCTTTCCTCTTTTGCATTCCCCTATGCTGTGTTTGTTTCTAAGATTCTAGAATACAAAGGTGTTGATCTTGAAGGGGAGAATAAACAGATTTTGCTAAGCAATAGCAAAATTGGCAAAAATGTTCTAAGGCATATGGGCCTCATAGAACAAGGCAACAGGTTTACCCAAAGAGAAGAAGGAGCTGCTGCCATGGAAGAAGATGATGAAGACCAATCTCATCCTCCACCTCAATTTCAACCTCAACCAGGATCAGTAGAGGAGCTTCTCATATCAAGAATGGATTCTATGATGAATCTTCACTCCAAGGAATTTCAAGGCCTTTCTCATCAACTCTCAAGGCTTAATAGAAGAATGTATAGAGTTGAAAGAAAGATGGAAATTGAAGATTTATCTCCTGAAGAAGATAATACAACATCCTCAAGAGGCAAACAACCAACCAATGTTGAGGAAGATGAAGAAGATAGTGAAGAAACCGAATAGGCTACAAGTTCACTTTTCCTTAGTCCGTCTCTTCATCATTTTCCAGCTGCTGTATTTTTTTTCTCTCTATTATTTTCTGTGTATTAATTTGCTTCTGCTGTAATTATCTCTGAAAATGTAATCTTTTTGAAAATGATAAAAATAAAGGGGAGAAAATATTTGTTTTGATTGAAAATCTGTCTAGTTAATATAGCTTTTAAGAAAATTAATTTCAAGGGAACTTTAGGAAATAATTCAAATAAGTGCCTTATATAGCTTAAACAATTAAGAGCATAGTTTAAGGGGGAGCTTTTAGAAATAATTTCCACTCATTAATTCCTTGAAATCTCTTTTTCAAAATTCAAATTAAAACTTAAATGCTCTATGACTGCCTATTTTATTTCCTTTGTGGACTAATATTTATGATGGAGATATCCATACATTATTTTCAAGATTTTCAGGATATTATCACAAGTCTCTAGGTTTCTTTTTATCATCATCAAAAAGGGGGAGATTGTTGGCATATTTCAAGTCCAGAGTTTTATGGACACCTACAGTTTTGATGATGAAGTTTTAGGAAGTTTCAATCAACATTAAAGACTTGTGCCATCTCACAAAGGAAGGTTGCTTGATAAGAAAGGAAAGGCATAAAGAGCATTCAAAGCTTTCAAGAGAGAAGATTGATGAAGATTTTCTCAAGAGTCAAGGATCAAAGGTAGAAGGTTCTGCTTTTGGTGTTGGATAAAAAGAGTAAGTCATAAATCCCATTCAAGACCTTCCCAAACAAGAGAGCAGGTGTTTTCTCGCAAAAACGTTTTTCTACGCTTTTAATCGATTACCATACGTAGATAATCGATTATTTAACTTAAAATTTGAATAAAAAATGTTTAACGAGCAAAATAATCGATTAAGTGTCTTTGATAATCGATTATATTAATTCTGGGTTAATATAATCGATTATGGCCTTAATCTAATCGATTAAATCAAACGATGTTTGTTTTCCAGCTTTTAAACATAATATAATCGATTAAGCTTTTAATATAATCGATTAAATGAGTCGCTTTTATGAAATTAATTTTAAATCAACCTAAGAATGGAAACTTTGGAGCATTTTCGAATTATAAAATGAAAGAGAATGTCTTAGGTTTAACACATCCGAACAAACACAAAATATTCAAAGTGTTTCGCGCCTTAGCTTTTTCAAAGCCGCTTCCTGCTTCTCTTCGCTTTGATCAAGTCTTTGGAAGTGGTGATCGCTGTGCTTAAGCTTTCTATCCAAAGCACATTTCGGTGTATTCTTTTACTCGTTTTCAGTAAGGGAAAATTCATCCCTTGGATTGGTTCTAAGGGAGGTGTTTCATCTCTTGTGTATCAAGAGAGGTGGGTTTCATCCTCAGTGTCTCTGGGGAGGTGTTTCATCCTCAGTGTGTCTGGGGAGGTGTTTCATCCTTAGTGTGTCTGAGGAGGTGTTTTCATTTATCTTTATTTTGTTATTGCATGAATTGGTGTTTGTAATTTCAATTTAAAGATAGTGGGGAAAATCATCACAGATTTGTGGTGGTTGGGAACTGGATGTAGGATTGGCTTAATCCGAACCAGTATAAATCTCTGTGTTCTTTCTCTTTCTCTTTATCTCTTAATTGTGGATCATTATTACAAATTGCTAATCCCAACCGCGTTAATCAAAGGATTGGAAAAATTCACATTCAATATGTACTTTGGTTTTACGCAAAAGAACTCAATTTTTTGTAATTTCGAAATTGATATTTTATTTTGGATCCCTACTTTTGTTTTACAAAAAGAACTCAATTTTTAGTAATTTGGATATTTATATTTTATTCTCGATATGTACTTTGGTTTTACGCAAAAGAACTCAATTTTTTGTAATTTCGAAATTGATATTTTATTTTGGATCCCTACTTTTGTTTTACCAAAAGAACTCAATTTTTAGTAATTCGTATATTTATATTTTATTCTCGATATGTACTTTGGTTTTACGCAAAAGAACTCAATTTTTTGTAATTTCGAAATTTATATTTTATTTTGGATCCCTACTTTTGTTTTACAAAAAGAACTCAATTTTTAGTAATTTGGATATTTATATTTTATTTTCGATCCGTACTTTTGTTTTACAAAAAAAATTCAATTTCTAATAATTTCGAAATTGATATATTATTTTTCATCCGTAGTTTTGTTTTACAAAAAAGAAACCCAATTTTTCATAATTTTGAAATTTATATTTTATTCTCGGTACGTACTTTTGTTTTATGCAAAAGAACTCAAATTTTTGTAATTTCGGAATTGATATTTTATTTTGGAACCCTACATTTGTTTTACAAAAAGATTGCAATTTTTAGTAATTTGGATATTTATCTTTTATTCTCGATACGTACTTTGGTTTTATGCAAAATAACTCAATTTTTTGTAATTTCGAAATATATATTTTATTGTTGGATCCCTACTTTTGTTTTACAAAAAGAACTCAATTTTTAGTAATTTGGATATTTATATTTTATTTTCGATCCGTACTTTTGTTTTACAAAAAAAATTCAATTTTTAATAATTTCGAAATTGATATATTGTTTTTCATCCCTAGTTTTGTTTTACAAAAAAGAAACTCAATTTTTCATAATTTTGAAATTTATATTTTATTCTCGATATGTACTTTGGTTTTATGCAAAAGAACTCAATTTTTTTTAATTTTGAAATTGATATTTTATTTTGGATCCGTACTTTTTTTTTACAAAAAGAACTCAACTTTTAGTAATTTGGATATTTATATTTTATTCTCGATATGTACTTTGGTTTTATGCAAAAGAACTCAATTTTTTGTAATTTCAAAATTTATATTTTATTTTGGATCCTTACATTTGTTTTACAAAAAGAACTCAATTTTTAGTAATTTAGATATTTATATTTTATTTTCAATCCGTACCTTTGTTTTACAAAAAAAATTCAATTTTTAATAATTTCGAAATTGATATATTATTTTTCATCCGTAGTTTTGTTTTACCAAAAAGAAACTCAATTTTTAATAATTTTGAAATTTATATTTTATTCTCGATACGCACTTTTGTTTTATGCAAAAGAACTCAAATTTTTGTAATTTCGAAATTGATATTTTATTTTGGATCCCTACTTTTGTTTTACAAAAAGATTTCAATTTTTAGTAATTTGGATATTTGTATTTTATTCTCGATATGTACTTTGGTTTTACGCAAAATAACTCAATTTTTTGTAATTTCGAAATTTATATTTTACTTTTGGATCCCTACTTTTGTCTTACGAAAAGAACTCAATTTTTAGTAATTTGGATATTTATTTTTATTTTCGATCCGTACTTTTGTTTTACAAAAAAAATTCAATTTTTAATAATTTCGAAATTGATATATTATTTTTCATCCGTAGTATTGTTTCACAAAAAAGAAACTCAATTTTTCGTAATTTTAAAATTTATATTTTATTCTCGATACGTACTTTGGTTTTATTTAAAAGAACTCAATTTTTTGTAATTTTGAAATTGATATTTTGTTTTGGATCCCTACTTTTGTTTTACAAAAAGAACTCAATATTTAGTAATTTGGATATTTATATTTTATTCTCGATATGTACTTTAGTTTTATGCAAAAGAACACAATTTTTTGTAATTTCGAAATTTATATTTTATTTTGGATCCCTACATTTGTTTTACAAAAAGAACTCAATTTTTAGTAATTTGGATATTTATATTTTATGCTCGATATGTACTTTGGTTTTATGCAAAAGAACTCAATTTTTTGTAATTTCGAAATTTATATTTTATTTTTGGATCCCTACTTTTGTTTCACAAAAAGAACTCAATATTTAGTAATTTCGATATTTATATTTTATTCTCGATATGTACTTTGGTTTGATGCAAAAGAACTCAATTTTTAGTAATCCTTTGATTAACGTTGTTGGGATTAGCAATTGTTATAATGATCCACAATTAAAAGAGATAGAGAAAGAGAAATAACACAGAGATTTATACTGGTTCGGATTAAGCCAATCCTACGTCCAGTTCCCAACCACCACAAATCCGTGATGATTTTCCCCACTATCTTTAATTGAAACTACAAACACCAATTCATGCAATAACAAATAAAGATAAACGGAAACACCTCCTCAGACACACTAAGGATGAAACACCTCCCCAGACACACTGAGGATGAAACCCACCTCTCTTGACACACAAGAGATGAAACACCTCCCTTAGAACAGATCCAAGGGATGAATTTTCCCTTTACAGAAAACAGTAAAAGAATACACCTGAAATGTGCTGGATAGAAAGCTTAAGCACAATGATCACCACTTCCAAAGACTTGATCAAACTGAAGAGAGCAGGAAAGCGGCTTTGAAAAAGCTAAGGCGCAAAAACACTTTGAATATTTTGTGTTTGTTCAGATGTGTAGAACCTAAGACATTCTCTTTCATTTTATAATTCGAAAATGCTCTAAAGTTTCCATTCTTAGGTTGATTTAGAATTAATTTCGCAAAAACGACTCATTTAATCGATTATATTAAAAGCTTAATCGATTATATCATGTTTAAAAAACTGGAAAACAAATATCGTCTGATATAATCGATTAGATTAAGGCCATAATCGATTATATTAACCCAGAATCAATATAATTGATTATCAAAGACACTTAATCGATTATTTTGCTCGTTAAACATTTTTAATTCAAATTTTAAGTTAAATAATCGATTATCTACGTATGGTAATCGATTAAAAGCGTAGAAAAACGTTTTTGCGAGAAAACACCTTGCTCTCTTGTTTGGGAAGGTCTTCAATGGGATTTATGACTTACTCTTTTTATCCAACACCCAAAACAGAACCTTCTACTCTAGCTCCTTCAGCTCTTTGATAAAATCTTCTCTCTTGAAAGCTTTGAATGCTCTTTATGCCTTTCCTTTCTGATCGGTGTCGTACTCGGTCAAATAAAAAAAAAAAAAAAACAATTAAATGTAGTACTAGAAGAAGTGACTCCTAGGTCGTCTCTCTCAAGGACCAATTTTCACTGTCAAAAGATTAAATCATGCAATAGGGGGGTTTTGAACTGATAACAGTTAATTAAAATAAAGCAGATAAATAACAAATTAATTTCAGTAATTAAAATAGGCAAGACTCTTGAACACAATGCATCTCTGACATCCTTGGCTCACAACAGATTATCAGTCCGTTTAATCCTTGTTCCGTCTAGATTAACCAACTAAGCGAAAGTTAACCCAAGACTTCCCTACACGAATTAAGCAAACGTGAACCTTGTAAGGTCTCCCTCCGAGGGATTAAGCATCCTCCAGAATAGAGACTTCACAATGGAGAATCAAACGTACGAAACCATAAAACGCACAAAAACCTCAATCAGTGAGTGCAGTATGCCCAAGAGCCCTACCCTGGGGTTTTAGTCTTCCATAAATTCAGAAAACGTAAACGTAAAATAGAAAACGTAAAATAGAAAACGTAAAACGTAAAACGAAATTGAAAGCAGAAACGAAATTGGAAACGTAAAACGAAATTAAAAGCAGAAACGAAATTGAAAGCAGAAAACGGAATTGATAAACGAAATTGATAAACGAAATTGAAAAACGAAATTGATAAACGAAATTGAAATAGAAAACGGGAAACTGGAACAGTAGCCAAAACGTAACCCCTAAAAATATCTGCTGCTGCCGCCACAAGGCAAAACGTAAAAGAAACCCTAATTCCTACTACTGTTGCCGTCTTTCTCCGTGCTGTATCTGTGTGTCTCCTCCGCTCTCCCTCAGCTGCCCTATTTATAGCTGCATTGCATAGGCACGAAACCCTAGATCCATTGGGCCCAAAATCCGCAGAAACAATTCTGGTCCAAGTTATGACGTGGCAGCTCCTCTTGAAGTCCATGAATTAATTCCAAGCCCAAAATAATTTTAAACTGCCCTGAAAAAAATTGGAATAATTAAACTTAAAAATCCAAATTAATTAAAATATGAATTTTTGTTCCAAATATAGCCCTAATAGAAATTAGTACAAAATATAAACAATTAAGCACAAATTAGAGATGAAAACAAGTACAGAAAGGTAAGAAAATAAGGGAAAATAATGACTCATCACTTTCCTATCAAGCAACCTTCCTTTGTGAGATGACACAAGTCTTTAATGTTGATTGAAACTTTCTAAAAAACTTCATCATCAAAACTGTAGGTCTCCATAAAACTCTGGACTTGAAATATGCCAACAATCTCCCCCTTTTTGATGATGATAAAAAGAAACCTAGAGACTTGTGATAATATCCTGAAAATCTTGAAAATAATGTATGGATATCTCCATCATAAATATTAGTCCTCAAAGGAAATAAAATAGGCAGTCATATAGCATTTAAGTTTCAATTTGAATTTTGAAAAAGAGATTTCAAGGAATTAATGAGTGGAAATTATTTCTAAAAACTCCCCCTTAAACTATGCTCTTAATTGTTTAAGCTATATTAGGCACTTATTTGAATTATTTCCTAAAGTTCCCCTTGAAATTAATTTTGTTAAAAGCTATATTAACTAGACAGATTTTCAATCAAGACAAATATTTTCTCCCCCTTTATTTTTGTCATTTTCAAAAAGATTACATTTTCAGAGATAATTACAGCAGAAGCAAATTAATACACGTAAAATATGGAGAGAGAAAATAAATACAGCAGACTGAAAAAAATGAAGAACAAGCTAAGGAAAAGTGAACTTGTAGCCTATTCTGTTTCTTCACTATCTTCTTCATCTTCCTCATCATGGGCTGGCTGTTTGCCTCTTGAGGATGTTGTATTATCTTCTTCAGGAGATATTTCTTCAATATTCATCTTCCTTTCAACTCTATACATTCTTCTATTAAGTCTTGAAAGTTGATGAGAAAGGCCTTCAAATTCCTTGGAGTGAAGATTCATCATTGTATCCATTCTTGATATGAGAAGCTCCTCCACCGATCCCGGTTGAGGTTGAAATTGAGGTGGAGGTTGAGGTTGGTCTTCATCATCCTCTTCCATTTCAACGAGCTCCATCTTCTCTTTGCTCGAACCCGTTGCCTTGTTCTATGAGGCCCATATGCCTTAGAACATTTTTGCCAATTTTGCTATTGCTTAGCAAAATCTGTTTATTCTCCCCTTCAAGATCAACACCTTTGTATTCTAGAATCTTAGAAATAAACACAACGTAGGGTAATGCAAAAGAGGAAAGCCTAGTGGCTTTAAACATATTATCAAGAATAATTGAGGGCCAATCTATGCTCACATTATTAAGGAATCCATACATTAAGAGGATGTCTTCCTTAGTAAGTTGGGCATGATTAGTGCCTCTAGCAACTAAAATCCAAACAATAACATAATGCAGCATTCTTTCATTTAATTTTACATTACCAACTTTGTACAAGTTCTCAACTTGTAAGTTAGGATCCTTGCAGAATTTTCTCGAATTCTACTAACTTGTTGAAGTCCTCAAAGCCATATGTGATGTTTATGCCTTGAGTTGAGAGACCAGCTACATTGTTCCACAAATCTTCATCAAAGAAGATCCTTACACCTTTCACTTTGGTGCTTGGGCTGGCTGTCCTTGATGTCAAGTTCATGTAGAACACTCTAACCAAATCTGGGTAGAATGCCCCTTCCATCTCCACAAATTGTTGTAGTCCACTTCCTACTAAAAATTCCCGAAATTGAAAACCATGAGATCTAAAAATTCACAAGATAGATATTTAGGGGTAAGAATTTTCCTATCCTTCCACTTGTTAACAAAGCCAATTTGCAGATCCTCATCTAAAATCCAACCAGCTAGATTTGGAGGTCTCCTTTCTTGAGGTTGAGAAGTCATGGGCTCCTTTCCTCTTCTCCTTGATGGCATCTTCCTTCTTCTTTGATCAGCCATTATAGAGATATAGTAGACAAGATAATGGAATAACAGAGACATCACAGAGAATTAAAATTCGCACAAGATCAGACAATATCAGCAAGAGTGAGAGAGAGAGTGAGTGAGTCACTTTGATTCTCAAACCAGCTATTTATAGAAGGAAATCCGGGTCATAAAACGTTGATTTAATGAAAATATATCCGTTGGGAACGAATATAGCTGTTTAAAAAAGACAAAACTCGTGAAAACATGGCCAACGTTTGAAAATCAGATTTGCAGAAAAACACAGAACGGTGCATTTAATCGATTATATTCTCATTTAATCGATTATTTGCCTTCAAAAATTTTCCAGAAAACGAAAACCCAGAAATTTAATCGATTATGTGCATTCCTTAATCGATTAAATTGCTCCCCAGCGATTTAATCGATTATTTCATAAACTTAATCGATTATGTTTTAAAACATTTTCACAAACACCACGTTTAATCGATTAACACACGAAACCTAATCGATTAAATACGTAAATTTTCGTAAAACGCTGAAATAACATCAAAATCAACAACAATACTTACCTTGATCCTTTCTAAGCTCATAAAATCTTACTTGAGATAAAAGATTGGTAAATATGCCAACTCATTGATGTTTATGCCTTCCTTCATAAACTTGATCACTTGCTAACTCATCACCAAAGAGGCCTTTTGGATATGGAACCAGCCTGCAATATAAACAAGAAAAATTCTGGTTCCCTACAATCACTTATTAGGGTCCTCATGGGTTAGAAACAATTTTTCCTTTGGGAACCCATTTGTATTTCCCATTAGGAACACTAAAACGTTTAATATTGCATCTATTAACAGAATGACCTTTATGCATACAGTAAAAACATGTAGGAATATTTGTTCTTCTTGAGAGATATGCATTTTTATAAACTTTCTTTGTAGAAACATTTTGTTTATCAAACGAATTAGGGATTTTAAAAATCTTGCTTGAATTTGATGATTCCCCTTTTACAAAAACTGTTTTTGTAGGTTTGTTATATCTGAAATCGAATCCAAGACCTGCCTTTTCATATAAACCTTTTTGCACTTTCAAAACATTATTTAAATTTTTATTACCCGTTGTAATGTTTGAAAGAGACGTTTCAAGATAAGAAACTTTATTTGCAAGATCATTACAATTTTCGCAAATAGGAATTTTGGTTTTGCATTTGCAAGGGATTTTCGCTGTTTCCAAATCATCTTTCAAAACCTTGTTTTCTTCTTCCAAGTCAATAATTTTCTTTTCAAGAAACTTATAATCATTTTTCAATTTATTGTAAAATGAAGAAAGCTTTTCATATTTTTTACAAAGATTTAGAAATTCTTCAAGCAATTCATCATAATCATTAGGGAGATCAGAATCGCTTACCTCACTGCTCGTGGATTCCGCATCATCATCTGCCATGAGACAAATATTTGCTTCTTCTTCTGATTCACTTGAACCTTTAGAAGAACTTACTTCATTGTCGTCCCAGGCGATATATGCTTTCTTCTTCTTTTTGAAGAACTTCTTGCTTTTCTTTTCCCTTTCTTCAGGTTTCTTGGAATTTGGACAATCTGCTCTCATGTGTCTCCTTTTTCCACAACCATAACATTTATAATTATCGTTAGTATTTGAATTTTCAAATTTCTTACCTTTCTTATGATTGCCTTTCTTCTTGATGAATTTTTTGTATTTCTTTACAAATTTGTTAAGATCATCGTCTTCTGAAGAATCATCAGTATCACTACTCTCATCCTTGTGGGATTCCGCTTTAAGAGCAACACCTTTTCTTTTAACGTCTTCTTCTTCAACGTGGAAACGACCTAGCTCCATTTCGTGTTCTCTAAGCTTTCCGAAGAGAGTTGTCATGTTCATATTTGAAAGATTCTTTGATTCCGTGATGGCCGTCACTTTAGGGTGCCAAGTCCTGTCCAAAGATTTCAAAATTTTGACATTTAATTCTTCAGTATCTAATTTCTTACCTAACGCCTTGAGATGATTTACGATGTGAGTAAATCTCTTTTGTACGTCGCATATGGTTTCTCCTTTAATCATACGGAACATTTCATATTCTTGAATCAAGGTGTTTTTCCTTGACCGTTTCACTTCTTCTGTTCCCTCATGTGTGACTTCTAAAGTGTCCCACATCTCCTTTGCAGTAGTGCAATCTGATAACCTGTAAAACTCATCAATGGTTAAGGCAGATGCTATCATGTTACACGCCCTTATGTCGCATTGATTCTGGTTGTATTCGTCCTTGCTCCAATTTGCTTTCTTCTTAGGTACCTGCGCTTCTTCAACAACAACCATAGGAATAAATGGACCATTTACAACAGCATCCCAAACGCCTTGATCATTAGACCTTAGAAAAATTTCCATCCTCTTTTTCCAAAAAGGATAGTTTTCACCTGTAAAAAGTGATGGTCTATGAATAGATGCACCTTCAACAAAAGTTTGATTTTTTTCTGCCATAAGGATCTTGTTTTTGAATAACTTTCAAAAAACCAGCTCTGATACCAATTGTTAAATAAAGACGGAAGTATAAAAACCAAGAGGGGGGGTGAATTGGATTTTAAAGAAATTTTGTCTTTTAAATAAATTTTCAGGTTTTGAAAAACTTTCAAAAACTTGGATGTGAATTTTTTTAATCCTTTGATTAACGCTGTTGGGATTAGCAATTGTTATAATGATCCACAATTAAAAGAGATAGAGAAAGAGAAATAACACAGAGATTTATACTGGTTCGGATTAAGCCAATCCTACGTCCAGTTCCCAACCACCACAAATCCGTGATGATTTTCCCCACTATCTTTAATTGAAATTACAAACACCAATTCATGCAATAACAAATAAAGATAAACTGAAACACCTCCTCGGACACACTAAGGATGAAACACCTCCCGCATACACCGAGGATGAAACCCACCTCTCTTGACACACAAGAGATGAAACACCTCCTTAGAACAGATCCAAGGGATGAATTTTCCCTTTACAGAAAACAGTAAAAGAATACACCTGAAATGTGCTGGATAGAAAGCTTAAGCACAATGATCACCACTTCCAAAGACTTGATCAAACTGAAGAGAGTAGGAAAGCGGCTTTGAAAAGGCTAAGGCGCAGAAATACTTTGAATATTTTGTGTTTGTTCAGATGTGTAGAACCTAAGACATTCTCTTTCATTTTATAATTCGAAAATGCTCCAAAGTTTCCATTCTTAGGTTTATTTAGAATTAATTTCGCAAAAATGACTCATTTAATCGATTATATTAAAAGCTTAATCGATTATATCATGTTTAAAAAACTGAAAAACAAATATCGTATGATATAATCGATTAGATTAAGGCCATCATCGATTATATTAACCCAGAATCAATATAATCGATTATCAAAGACACTTAATCGATTATTTTGCTCATTACACATTTTTAATTCAAATTTTATGTTAAATAATCGATTATCTACGTATGGTAATCGATTAAAAGCGTAGAAAAACGTTTTTGCAAGAAAACACCTTACTCTCTTGTTTGGGAAGGTCTTGAATAGGATTTATGACTTACTCTTTTTATCCAACACCCAAAACAGAACCTTCTACTCTAGCTCCTTCAGCTCTTTGAGAAAATCTTCATCAATCTTCTCTCTTGAAAGCTTTGAATGCTCTTTATGCCTTTCCTTTCCTATCAAGCAACCTCCCTTTGTGAGATGACACAAGTCTTTAATGTTGATTGAAACTTTATAAGAAACTTCATCATCAAAACTGCAGGTCTCCATAAAACTCTGGACTTGAAATAGGCCAACAGAACTCAATTTTTAGTAATTTGGATATTTATATTTTATTCTCGATATGTACTTTGGTTTTATGCAAAAGAACTCAATTTTTTGTAATTTTGAAATTTATATTTTATTTTGGATCCCTACATTTGTTTTACAAAAAGAACTAAATTTTTAGTAATTTGGATATTTATATTTTATTCTCGATATGTACTTGGGTTTTATGCAAAAGAACTCAATTTTTTGTAATTTTGAAATTTATATTTTATTTTGGATCCCCACTTTTGTTTTACAAAAAGAACTCAATTTTTAGTAATTTGGATATTTATATTTTATTCTCGATATGTACTTTGGTTTTATGCAAAAGAACTCAATTTTTTGTAATTTCGAAATTTACATTTTATTTTGGATCCCTACTTTTGTTTTACAAAAAGAACTCAATTTTTAGTAATTTGGATATTTATATTTTATTCTCGATATGTACTTTGATTTTATGCAAAAGAACTCAATTTTTTGTAATATCGAAATTTATATTTTATTTTGGATCCCTACTTTTGTTTTACAAAAAGAACTCAATTTTTAGTAATTTGCATATTTATATTTTATTTTCGATCCGTACTTTTGTTTTACAAAAAAAATTCAATTTTTAATAATTTTGAAATTGATATATTATTTTTCATCCATAGTTTTGTTTTACAAAAAAGAAACTCAATTTTTCATAGTTTTGAAATTTATATTTTATTCACGATACGTACATTTGTTTGATGCAAAAGAACTCAATTTTTTGTAATTTCGAAATTGATATTTTATTTTGGATCCCTACTTTTGTTTTACAAAAAGAACTCAATTTTTAGTAATTTGGATATTTATATTTTATTCTCGATATGTACTTTGGTTTTATGCAAAAGAACTCAATTTTTGGTAATTTCGAAATTGATATATTATTTTTCATCCGTAGTTTCGTTTTACAAAAAAGAAACTCAATTTTTCATAGTTTTGAAATTTATATTTTATTCTCGATACGTAAATTTGTTTGGTGCAAAAGAACTCAATTTTTTGTAATTTCGAAATTTATATTTTATTTTGGATCCCTACTTTTGTTTTACAAAAAGAACTCAATATTTAGTAATTTGGATATTTATATTGTTGGCATATTTCAAGTCCAGAGTTTTATGGAGACCTACAGTTTTGATGATGAAGTTTTTAGAAAGTTTCAATGAACATTAAGGACTTGTGTGATCTCACAAAGGAAGGTTGCTTGATAGGAAAGGAAAGGCATAAAGAGCATTCAAAGCTTTCAAAAGAGAAGATTGATGAAGAGTTTCTCAAAGAGCTGAAGGAGCTAGAGTAGAAGGTTCTGTTTTGGGTGTTGGATAAAAAGAGTAAGTCATAAATCCCATTCAAGACCTTCCCAAACAAGAGAGCAAGGTGTTTTCTCGCAAAAACGTTTTTCTACGCTTTTAATCGATTACCATACGTAGATAATCGATTATTTAACTTAAAAATGTTTAATGAGCAAAATAATCGATTAAGTGTCTTTGATAATCGATTATATTGATTTTGGGTTAATATAATCGATTATGGCCTTAATCTAATCAATTATATCAGACGATATTTGTTTTCTAGTTTTTAAACATGATATAATCGATTAAGCTTTTAATATAATCGATTAAATGAGTCGTTTTTGCGAAATTAATTCTAAATCAACCTAAGAATGGAAACTTTGGAGCATTTTCGAATTATAAAATGAAAGAGAATGTCTTAGGTTCTACACATCCGAACAAACACAAAATATTCAAAGTGTTTCGCGCCTTAGCTTTTTCAAAGCCGCTTCCCGCTTCTCTTCGCTTTGATCAAGTCTTTGGAAGTGGTGATCATTGTGCTTAAGCTTTCTATCCAGCACATTTCAGGTGTATTCTTTTACTGTTTTCTGTAAAGGGAAAATTCATCCCTTAGATCTGTTCTAAGGGAGGTGTTTCATCTCTTGTGTGTCAAGAGAGGTGGGTTTCATCCTTAGTGTGTTTGGGGAGGTGTTTCATCCTTAGTGTGTCTGAGGAGGTGTTTCCGTTTATCTTTATTTGTTATTGCATGAATTGGTGTTTGTAATTTCAATTAAAGATAGTGGGGAAAATCATCACCGTTTTGTGGTGGTTGGGAACTGGACGTAGGATTGGCTTAATCCGAACCAGTATAAATCTCTGTGTTATTTCTCTTTCTCTATCTCTTTTAATTGTGGATCATTATAACAATTGCTAATCCCAACAGCGTTAATCAAAGGATTCGAAAAATTCACATCCAAGTTTTTGAAAGTTTTTCAAAACCTGAAAATTTATTTAAAAGAGAAAATTTCTTTAAAAATCCAATTCACCCCCCCTCTTGGTTTTTATACTGCCATCTTTATTTAACAATTGGTATCGGAGCTGGTTTTTTGAAAGATATTCAAAAAGAAGATCCTTATGGCAGACAAAAATCAAACTTTTGTTGAAGGTGCATCTATTCATAGACCACCACTTTTTACAGGTGAAAACTATCCTTTTTGAAAAAAGAGGATGGAAATTTTTCTAAGGTCTAATGATCAAGGCGTTTGGGATGCTGTTGTAAATGGTCCATTTATTCCTATGGTTGTTGTTGAAGAAGCGTAGGTACCTAAGAAGAAAGCAAATTGGAGCAAGGACGAATACAACCGTAATCAATGCGACATAAGGGCATGTAACATGATAGCATCCGCCTTAACCATTGATGAGTTTTACAGGTTATCGGATTGCACTACTGCAAAGGAGATGTGGGACACTTTAGAAGTCACACATGAAGGAACGGAAGAAGTGAAACGGTCAAGGAAAAACACCTTGATTCAAGAATATGAAATGTTCCGTATGACTAAAGGAGAAAGCATATGCGACGTACAAAAGAGATTTACTCACATCGTAAATCATCTCAAGGCATTAGGTAAGAAATTCGATCATCGAAGAATTAAATGTCAACATTTTGAAATCTTTGGACAGGACTTGGCAACCTAAAGTGACGGCCATCACGGAATCAAAGAACCTCATCAAACATGAACATGACAACTCTCTTCGGAAGCTCGGAGAACATGAAATGGAACTTGGACGCTTCAAAGGAGAAGAAGAAGAAGTCAAAAGAAAAGGTGTTGCTCTTAAAGCTGAATCCCACAAAGATGAGAGTAGTGACACGGATGATGATCTTGAATGCAAGTGACATAAGCTTGTTTGTCAAAAGTACAAAAAGTTCATCAAGAACAAGAACAAAGGGAATTTCAAGAAAGGTAAGAAAACTGAAAACCTAAATTCTCTTGATAATTTTAAATGCTATGGTTGTGGAAAAGGGGACACTTGAAGTCGATTGCCCCAACATCAAGAAGGATGAGGAAAAGGCAAAGAAATACAAGAAGCCTTTTGACAAAAAGAAAAAGAAGGCATACATCGCGTGGGAAGATAATGACGTGAGTTCTTCTAGTGCAAGTGAATCTGAAGAAGAAGCCAATATCTGTCTTATGGATGATGATGATGATGATGCCGAATCCACATGTAGCAAGGTAAGTGATTCTGGCCTTCCAAATAATTATGATGATTTGCTTGAAGAGCTTTTGGAATTATGTGAAAAATCTGAAAAATTTACTTTCTTTCACAATAAATTAAAAAATGACTACAAGAGTCTTGAAAAGAAAATTTCAGATTTGGAACAAGAGAAAATCGTTTTAAAGGATGATTTGAAAACAGCGCTTATCCCTTGCAAATGCAAAACGAAAATTCCTATTTGTGAAAATTGTAGCGTTCTTGCAAACAAAGTTTCTTATCTTGAAAAGTCTCTTTCAAAAATTACAATGGGTAATAATAATTTAAATAATGTTTTGAAAGACAACAAAGGTTTATATGGAAAAGAAGGACTTGGTTACAATTTCAAAAATAAAAATAATTCAAACAAAATTGTTTTTGTTCAAGGAGAATCATCAAATACGAAAAAGGTTTTTGAAGTTCCTTATTTCAAAAATAAAACAAATGAACCTAAAAAGAAGTTTTAAAAAAATGTGTACATACCAAGAAAAACAAATGTTCTTACATGTTTTTATTGTATGCTTAAAGGTCATTCGGTAAATAGATGCAATATTAAACGTTTTAGTGTTCCTAATGGGAAATATAAATGGGTTCCCAAAGGAAAATCTGTTTCTAACCCATGAGACCCTAATAAGTGACTTTAGGGGACCTAAATATTTTTGCTTATAATGCAGGTTGGTCCCAAGTCCAAAAGGTCACTATGGTATCTTGATAGTGGTTGTTCAAGGAACATGACGGGTGATAAAAGCAAATTCAAAAGCTTCAAGAAGAAAGAACAAGGTTTTGTAACCTATGGTGACAACAATAAGGGAAAAATCATTGGTAGCGGAATGATTGGAGACTCCCTAAAGATTCATGATGTTCTTCTTGTTGATGGATTGAAGCACAATTTGCTAAGCATTAGTCAACTTTGTGATAAAGGTTTAAAGGTAACGTTTGATAGTGATCTTTGCAAAATTCATCACAAGGACTCAAATGAAATCGCCCTCATTGGTAAGAGACATAATAACATTTATTTGATTGACATTGATTGTGCATCTACATCTAATAATCTGCCTTGTTTAGTTGCGAAAGAAGAGGATCCATGGTTATGGCATAGAAGAGCTGCTCACATTCATATGCCTCATCTAAGTAAACTCATATCTAAAGAGTTAGTGATTGGTTTGCCAAAACTGGTTTTTGAAAAGAACAAACTATGTGTAGCTTGTCAAAAAGGGAAGCAAACGAAAAGTTCTTTTAAATCTAAAAATGTTGTTTCCACTTCAAAACCTTTAGAATTACTGCACATGGATTTATTTGGCCCCTCTAGAACAAAAAGTTTTGGTGGCAATTATTATGCTCTTGTGATTGTTGATGATTACTCTAGATTTACTTGGACTCTTTTTCTTTCATCTAAAAGTGATGCTTTTAAAGAATTTAGAAAATTTGCCAAGGTTATTCAAAATGAAAAAGATTTAAAAATCAAGTTTTTACGAAGTGATCATGGCGGTGAATTTCAAAATATTTCTTTTGAAAATTTTTGTGAAGAAAATGGAATTTCTCACAATTTTTCAGCACCAAGAACACCTCAACAAAATGGTGTGGTTGAAAGGAAAAATAGATCTTTGGAAGAACTTGCAAGAACTATGTTGAACGAAAATAATTTACCTAAATATTTTTGGGCTGATGCCGTAAGTACCGCATGTCACGTTTTAAACAGAGTTTTAATAAGTCCTATTTTAAAATTAACTCCTTATGAGCTTTTCAAAGGGAGAAAGCCAAATATTTCTTATTTCAGAATTTTTGGATGTAAATGTTTTGTTTTGAATAATGGAAAAGATAGCCTTGGGAAATTTGATGCTAAATCCGATGAAGCTACATTTTTAGGTTATTCTTTGCACAGTAAAGCATATAGAGTGTTTAATAAAAGGACTTTAAGCGTTGAAGAATCTATACATGTTGTCTTTGATGAATATCTAGATCTTGAGGAAACCCCTCTTGAGTCAAAAAGATTCTTTGCAGATGATGAAGGAGTACATCAAGAAGAAACTCCTCTTGAAGAAGCCGTTGAAGAAATCAGTTTGGATGAGAATCCTCCTCATGATGAAATTCTACCAAAAGAATGGAGACCACCTAGAAACGTTTCCTTGGAAAATGTCATTGGAGACATATCAACAGGTGTAAGAACAAGGAGGAATATGAATAATTTCTGCATGAATGTTGCTTTTGTTTCACAGGTTGAACCGAAGAATGTAGAAGAAGCATTGACGGATGAACATTGGTGTATTGCAATGCAAGAAGAGCTAAATCAGTTTGAAAGAAATCAGGTATGGGATTTAATTCCTAAGACTAATAATATGCAGGTCATAGGTACAAGATGGGTCTTTAGAAATAAGCTTGATGAAGATGGAAACATCACTAAGAACAAAGCAAGGCTGGTTGCAAAAGGTTATAGACAAGAAGAAGGCATAGATTATGATGAAACCTATGCTCCAAGTAGCAAGACTTGAAGCTATCTCGCTTGTTGTTAGCATATGCCTCCATTATGGGATTCAAATTATTTCAAATGGATGTAAAAAGTGCTTTTCTAAACGGGTACATCAAGGAAGAAGTCTATGTAGAACAACCTCCAGGCTTTGAAGATTTCAAAAATCCTAATCATGTCTACAAGTTGAAGAAAGCTTTATATGGACTCAAACAAGCCCCAAGATCTTGGTATGAAAGGTTAAGTAATTTCTTACTTGAAAATAATTTTAGAAGAGGTAAAGTTGATTCTACTCTTTTTATTAAGAAATCAAAGAAACATATTCTTATTGTTCAAGTTTATGTTGATGATATTATTTTTGGATCAACTAATGATGATCTTTGCCAAGAGTTTGCTAGAAATATGCGAGGAGAGTTTGAAATGTCCATGATGGGAGAATTAAATTTCTTTCTTGGTTTGCAAATCAAACAATTGAAGAAAGGCATTTTTATATGTCAAACAAAGTATTGCAAGGAACTCTTGAAGAAATTTGAGATGGAAAGTTCCAAGGAAGCCTCAACCCCATGGCTACATCTTGCTATCTAGATCAAGATTTAAACGGTAAGGCAGTAGATCAAACACTGGTATCGAGGTATGATCGGATCATTACTTTATCTTACCGCTAGTAGACCTGATATAATGCAAAGTGTGTGTGTTTGTGCTAGGTTTCAAGCCAACCCTAGAGAGTCTCACCTAAAAGCCGTTAAGAGAATCCTTAAGTACCTTAGAGGAACAACATCCTTTGGTTTATGGTACCCTTCGAGAGCCTCACCTAGTATCATAGGTTTTTCGGACTCGGATTATGGTGGTCGTAGAATAGATAGGAAGAGTACTAGTGGTACATGTCATCTTTTAGGATGTTCCTTAGTTTCATGGCATTCTAAGAAACAGGCTAGTGTTGCTCTTTCAACCACTGAGGCCGAGTATATAGCAACGAGGAGTTGTTGTGCTCAAATACTCGTGGATGAAGCAGACAATTAGAAGACTTTGATATCTTTCTAGATCATATCCCTCTTAAGTGTGATAACACTAGTGCCATTAACCTGACTAGGAACCCTATCATGCATTCTAAGACCAAGCATATAGAAATTAGACATCATTTCATTAGAGATCATATAGCTAAAGGAGATTGCATTATAGAATATATAGATACCAAACATCAACTAGCTGATATCTTCACCAAACCTTTGCCTAGAGATACATTTTATGAGCTTAGAAGAGATCTAGAATTGTTTGTGATAAATCTGTTGATTGAATGATGTTTGTTATTGATTTTGATGTTATTTCAGCGTTTTACGAAAATTTACGAATTTAATCGATTAGGTTTCGTGTGTTAATCGATTAAACGCGGTGTTTGTGAAAATGTTTTAAAATATAATCGATTTAGTTTATGACATAATCGATTAAATCGCTGGGGAGCAATTTAATCGATTAAGGAATGCACATAATTGATTAAATTTCTGGGTTTTCGTTTTCTGGAAAAATTTTGAAGGCAAATAATCGATTAAATGAGAATATAATCGATTAAATGCACCGCTCGTGTTTTTCTCGCAACTCGATTTTCGAACGCTGGCCATGTTTTCATGAGTTTTGTCTTTTTAAACGGCTATATTCGCTCCCAACGGATATATTTTCATTAAATCAACGTTTTATGACCCGGATTTCCTTCTATAAATAGCTGGTTTGAGAATCAAAGTGACTCACTCACTCTCTCTCTCACTCTTGCTGATATTGTCTGATCTTGTGCGAATTTTAATTCTCTGTGCTGTCTCTGTTATTCCATTATCTTGTTGTGCAAATTCTCTTGTCTACTATATCTCTATAATGGCTGATCAAAGAAGAAGGAAGATGCGATCAAGGAGAAGAGGAAAGGAGCCCATGACTTCTGAACCTCAAGAAAGGAGACCTCCAAATCTAGCTGGTTGGATTTCAGATGAGGATCTGCAAATTGGCTTTGTTAACAAGTGGAAGGATAGGAAAATTCTTACCCCTAAATATCTATCTCTTGAATTTTTTAGATCTCATGGTTTTCAATTTCAGGAATTTTTAGTAGGAAGTGGACTACAACAATTTGTGGAGATGGAAGGGGCATTCTACCCAGATTTGGTTAGAGTGTTCTACATGAACTTCACATCAAGGACAGCCATCCCAAGCACCAAAGTGAAAGGTGTAAGGATCTTCTTTGATGAAGATTTGTGGAACAATGTAGCTGGTCTCTCAAGTCAAGGCATAAACATCACATATGGCTTTGAGGACTTCAACAAGTTAGTAGAATTCAGAAAATTCTGCAAGGATCCTAACTTACAAGTTGAGAACTTGTACAAAGTTGGTAATGTAAAATTAAATGAAAGAATGTTGCATTATGTTATTGTTTGGTTTTTAGTTGCTAGAGGCACTAATCATGCCCAACTTACTAAAGAAGACATCCTCTTAATGTATGGATTCCTTAATAATGTGAGCATAGATTGGCCCTCAATTATTCTTGATAATATGTTTAAAGCCACTAGGCTTTCCTCTTTTGCATTACCCTATGTCTGTGTTTATTTCTAAGATTCTAGAATACAAAGGTGTTGATCTTGAAGGGGAGAATAAACAGATTTTGCTAAGCAATAGCAAAATTGGCAAAAATGTTCTAAGGCATATGGGCCTCATAGAACAAGGCAACAGGTTCAGGCAAAGAGAAGATGGAGCTGCTGAAATGGAAGAGGATGATGAAGACCAACCTCAACCTCCACCTCAATTTCAACCTCAACCAGGATCAGTGGAGGAGCTTCTCATATCAAGAATGGATACAATGATGAATCTTCACTCCAAGGAATTTGAAGGCCTTTCTCATCAACTTTCAAGACTCAATAGAAGAATGTATAGAGTTGAAAGGAAGATGAATATTGAAGAAATATCTCCTGAAGAAGATAATACAACATCCTCAAGAGGCAAACAGCCAGCCCATGATGAGGAAGATGAAGAAGATAGTGAAGAAATAGAATAGGCTACAAGTTCACTTTTCCTTAGCTTGTTCTTCATTTTTTTCACTCGCTGTATTTATTTTTCTCTCCATTTTTCTCGTGTATTAATTTGCTTCTGCTGTAATTATCTCTCGAAAATGTAATCTTTTGAAAATGATAAAAATAAAAGGGAGAAAATATTTGTCTTGATTGAAAATCTGTCTAGTTAATATAGCTTTTAAGAAAATTAATTTCAAGGGGAACTTTAGGAAATAATTCAAATAAGTGCCTAATATAGCTTAAACAATTAAGAGCATAGTTTAAGGGGGAGTTTGTAAAAATAATTTCCACTCAGTAATTCCTTGAAATCTCTTTTTCAAAATTCAAATTGAAACTTAAATGCTATATGACTGCCTATTTTATTTCCTTTGTGGACTAATATTTATGATGGAGATATCCATACATTATTTTCAAGATTTTCAGGATATTATCACAAGTCTCTAGGTTTCTTTTTATCATCATCAAAAAGGGGGAGATTGTTGGCATATTTCAAGTCCAGAGTTTTATGGAGACCTACCGTTTTGATGATGAAGTTTTTAGAAAGTTTCAATCAACATTAAAGACTTGTGTGATCTCACAAAGGAAGGTTGCTTGATAGGAAAGGAAAGGCAAAAAGAGCATTCAAAGCTTTCAAAAGAGAAGATTGATGAAGATTTTCTCAAAGAGCTGAGGGAGCTAGAGTAGAAGGTTCTGTTTTGGGTGTTGGATAAAAAGAGTAAGTCATAAATCCCATTCAAGACCTTCCCAAACAAGAGAGCAAGGTGTTTTCTCGCAAAAACGTTTTTCTACGCTTTTAATCGATTACCATACGTAGATAATCGATTATTTAACTTAAAATTTGAATTAAAAATGTTTAACGAGCAAAATAATCGATTAAGTGTCTTTGATAATCGATTATATTGATTCTGGGTTAATATAATCGATTATGGCCTTAATCTAATCGATTATATCAGATGATATTTGTTTTCCAGTTTTTAAACATGATATAATCGATTAAGCTTTTAATATAATCGATTAAATGAGTCGTTTTTGCGAAATTAATTCTAAATCAACCTAAGAATGGAAACTTTGGAGCATTTTTGAATTATAAAATGAAAGAGAATGTCTTAGGTTCTACACATCTGAACAAACACAAAATATTCAAAGTGTTTCACGCTCGGCTTTTTCAAAGCCGCTTTCTCGCTTCTCTTCGCTTGATCAAGTCTTTGGAAGTGGTGATCATTGTGCTTAAGCTTTCTATCCAGCACATTTCAGGTGTATTCTTTTATTGTTTTCTGTAAAGGGAAAATTCATCCCTTGGATCTGTTCTAAGGGAGGTGTTTCATCTCTTGTGTGTCAAGAGAGGTGGGTTTCATCCTTAGTGTGTCTGGGGAGGTGTTTCATCCTTAGTGTGTCTGAGGAGGTGTTTCCGTTTGTCTTTATTTGTTATTGCATGAATTGGTGTTTGTAATTTCAATTAAAGATAGTGGGGAAAATCATTACGGTTTTGTGGTGGTTGGGAACTGAACGTAGGATTGGCTTAATCCGAACCAGTATAAATCTCTGTGTTATTTCCCTTTCTCTATCTCTTTTAATTGTGGATCATTATAACAATTGCTAATCCCAACAGCGTTAATCAAAGGATTAGAAAAATTCACATCCAAGTTTTTGAAAGTTTTTCAAAACCTGAAAATTTATTTAAAAGAGAAAATTTCTTTAAAAATCCAATTCACCCCCCCCTCTTGGTTTTTATACTGCCATCTTTATTTAACATATATTTTATTCTCGATATGTACTTTGGTTTTATGCAAAAGAACTCAATTTTTTGTAATTTCAAAATTTATATTTTATTTTGGATCCGTACTTTTGTTTTACAAAAGAAAATTCAATTTTTAATAATTTCAAAATTGATATATTATTTTTCATCCGTAGTTTTGTTTTACAAAAAAGAAACTCAATTTTTCATATTTTTGAAATTTATATTTTATTCTCAATACGTACTTTTGTTTTATGCAAAAGTACTCAAATTTTTGTAATTCCGAAATTGATATTTTATTTTGGATCCCTACTTTTGTCTTACAAAAAGATTTCAATTTTTAGTAATTTGGATATTTATATTTTATTCTCGATATGTACTTTGGTTTTATGCAAAATAACTCAATTTTTTGTAATTTCGAAATTTATATTTTATTTTTGCATCCCTACTTTTGTTTTACAAAAAGAACTCAATCTTTAGTAATTTGGATATTTATAATTTATTTTCGATCCGTACTTTTGTTTTACAAAAAAAATTCAATTTTTAATAATTTCGAAGTTGACATATTATTTTTCATCCGTAGTTTTGTTTTACAAAAAAGAAACTCAATTTTTCATAATTTTGAAATTTATATTTTATTCTCGATACGTACTTTTGTTTTATGCAAAAGAAATGAAATTTTTGTAATTTCGGAATTGATATTTTATTTTGGATCCCTACTTTTGTTTTACAAAAAGATTTCAATTATTATTAATTTGAATATTTATATTTTATTCTCGATATGTGCTTTGTTTGTATGCAAAAAGAACTCAATTTTTTGTAATTTCGAAATTTATATTTTATTTTTGGATCCTTACTTTTGTTTTACAAAAAGAACTCAATATTTAGTAATTTGGATATTTATATTTTATTTTGGATCCGTACTTTTGTTTTACAAAAATAATTCAATTTTTAATAATGTCAAAATTGATATATTATTTTTCATCCATAGTTTTCTTTTACAGAAAAGAAACTCAATTTTTCATAATTTTGAAATTTATATTTTATTCTGGATACGTACTTTTGTTTTATGCAATAGAACTCAATTTTTTGTAATTTCAAAACTGATATTTTATTTTGGATCCCTACTTTTGTTTTACAAAAAAGACATTCAATTTTTCATAATTTTGAAATTTATATTTTATTCTGGATACATACTTTTGTTTTATGCAAAAGAACTCAAATTTTTGTAATTTCGAAATTGATATTTTATTTTGGATCCCTACTTTTGTTTTACAAAAAGATTTCAACTTTTAGCAATTTGGATATTTATATTTTTTCTCGATATGTACTTTGGTTTTATGCAAAAGAACTCAATTTTTTTGTAATTTCGAAATTTATATTTTATTTTTGGATCCCTACTTTTGTTTTAGAAAAAGAACTCAATGTTTAGTAATTTGGATATTTATATTTTATTTTCGATCCGTACTTTTGTTTTACAAAAAAAATTCAATTTTTAATAATTTCAAAATTGATATATTATTTTTCATCCGTAGTTTTGTGTCGCAAAAAAGAAACTCAATTTTTCATAATTTTAAAATTTATATTTTATTCTCGATACGTACTTTTGTTTTACGCAAAAGAACTCCATTTTTTTGTAATTTCGAAATTGATATTTTATTTTGGATCCCTACTTTTGTTTTACAAAAAGAACTCAATTTTAAATAATTTGGATATTTATATTTTATTCTCGATATGTACTTTGGTTTTGTTCAAAAGAACTCAATTTTTTGTAATTTAAAAATTTATATTTTATTTTCGATCCGTACTTTTGTTTTACAAAAGAAAATTCAATTTTTAATAATTTGAAAATTGATATATTATTTTTCATCCGTAGTTTTGTTTAACAAAAAAGAAACTCAATTTTTCATAAGTTTGAAATTTATCTTTTATTCTCTATACGTACTTTTGTTTTCTGCAAAAGAACTCAATTTTTTGTAATTTCAAAATTGATATTTTATTTTGGATCCGTACTTTTGTTTTACAAAAAGAACTCAATTTTTAGTAATTTGTATATTTATATTTTATTCTCGATATGTACTTTGGTTTTATGCAAAAGAACTCAATTTTTTGTAATTTCAAAATTTATATTTTATTTTGGATCCGTACTTTTGTTTTACAAAAGAAAATTCAATTTTTAATAATTTCAGAATTGATATATTATTTTTCATCCGTAGTTTTCTTTTACAAAAAGAAACTCAATTTTTCATAATTTTGAAATTTATATTTTATTCTCGATACGCACTTTTGTTTTATGCAAAAGAACTCAATTTTTTGTAATTTCGAAATTGATATTTTATTTTGGATCCGTACTTTTGTTTTACAAAAAGAACTCAATTTTTAGTAATTTGGATATTTATATTTTATTCTCAATATGTACTTTGGTTTTATGCAAAAGAAGTCAATTTTTTGTAATTTCGAAATTTATATTTTATTTTTGGATCCCTACTTTTGTTTTACAAAAAGAACTCAATTTTTAGTAATTTGGATATTTATATTTTATTTTCGATCCGTACTTTTGTTTTACAAAAAAAATTCAACTTTTAATAATTTCGAAATTGATATATTATTTTTCATCCGTTGTTTTGTTTTACAAAAAAGAAACTCAATTTTTCATAATTTTGAAATTTATATTCTACTCTCGATACGTACTTTTGTTTATGCAAAAGAACTCAATTTTTAATAATTTCGAAATCGATATTTTATTTTGGATCCGTACTTTTGTTTTACAAAAAGAACTCAATTTTTAGGAATTTGGATATTTATATTTTATTTTCGCTATGTACTTTGGTTTTATGCAAAAGAACTCAATTTTTTGTAATTTTGAAATTTAATTTTTATTTTGGATCCCTACTTTTGTTTTACAAAAAGAACTCAATTTTTAGTAATTTGGATATTTATATTTTATTTTCGATCCGTACTTTTGTTTTACAAAAAAAATTCAATTTTTAATAATTTCGAAATTGATATATTATTTGTCATCCGTTGTTTTGTTTTACAAAAAAGAAACTCAATTTTTCATAATTTTAAAATTTATATTTTATTCTCGATACGTAATTTTGTTTTATGCAAAAGAACTCAATTTTTTGTAATTTCGAAATTGATATTTTATTTTGGATCCCTACTTTTGTTTTACTAAAAGAATTCAATTTTTAGTAATTTGGATATTTATATTTTATTCTCGATGTGTACTTTGGTTTTATGCAAAAGAACACAATTTTTTGAAATTTAGAAATTTATATTTTATTTTGGATCCCTACTTTTGTTTTACAAAAAGAACTCAATTTTTAGTAATTTGGATATTTATATTTTATTTTCGATCCGTACTTTTGTTTTACAACAAAAATTCAACTTTTAATAATTTCGAAATTGATATATTAATTTTCATCCGTTGTTTTGTTTTACAAAAAAGAAACTCAATTTTTCATAATTTTGAAATTTATATTCTATTCTCGATACGTACATTTGTTTTATGCAAAAGAACTCAATTTTTTATAATTTCGAAATCGATATTTTATTTTGGATCCCTACTTTTGTTTTACAAAAAGAACTCAATTTTTAGTAATTTGGATATTTATATTTTATTTTCGATATGTACTTTGGTTTTATGCAAAAGAACTCAATTTTTTGTAATTCTGAAATTTAATTTTTATTTTGGATCCCTACTTTTGTTTTACAAAAAGAACTCAATTTTTAGTAATTTGGATATTTATATTTTATTTTCGATCCGTACTTTTGTTTTACAAAAAAAATTCAATTTTTAATAATTTCGAAATTGATATATTATTTTTCATCCGTTGTTTTGTTTTACAAAAAAGAAACTCAATTTTTCATAATTTTAAAATTTATATTTTATTCTCGATACGTAATTTTGTTTTATGCAAAAGAACTCAATTTTTTGTAATTTCGAAATTGATATTTTATTTTGGATCCCTACTTTTGTTTTACTAAAAGAATTCAATTTTTAGTAATTTGGATATTTATATTTTATTCTCGATGTGTACTTTGGTTTTATGCAAAAGAACACAATTTTTTGTAATTTAGAAATTTATATTTTATTTTGGATCCCTACTTTTGTTTTACAAAAAGAACTCAATTTTTAGTAATTTGGATATATATATTTTATTTTCGATCCGTACTTTTGTTTTACAAAAAAAATTCAACTTTTAATAATTTCAAAATTGATGTATTATTTTTCATCCGTTGTTTTGTTTTACAAAAAAGAAACTCAATTTTTCATAAATTTGAAATTTATATTCTATTCTCGATACGTACATTTGTTTTATGCAAAAGAACTCAATTTTTTATAATTTCGAAATCGATATTTTATTTTGGATCCGTACTTTTGTTTTACAAAAAGAACTTAATTTTTAGTAATTTGGATATTTATATTTTATTTTCGATATGTACTTTGGTTTTATGCAAAAGAACTCAATTTTTTGTAATTTTGAAATTTAATTTTTATTTTGGATCCCTACTTTTGTTTTACAAAAAGAACTCAATTTTTAGTAATTTGGATATTTATATTTTATTTTGGATCCGTACTTTTGTTTTACAAAAAAAATTCAACTTTTAATAATTTCGAAATTGATATATTATTTTTCATCCGTTGTTTTCTTTTACAAAAAAGAAACTCAATTTTTCATAATTTTGAAATTTATATTCTATTCTCGATACGTACTTTTGTTTTATGCAAAAGAACTCAATTTTTAGTAATTTGGATACTTATATTTTATTCTCGATATGCATTTTGGTTTTATGCAAAAGAACTCAATTTTTTGTAATTTCAAAATTTATATTTTATTTTGGATCCCTACTTTTGTTTTACAAAAAGAACTCAATTTTTAGCAATCTGGATATGTATATTTTATTTTCGATCCGTAGTTTTGTTTACAAAAAAATTCTATTTTTAATTATTTCGAAATTGATATATTATTTTTCATCCGTAGTTTTGTTTTACAAAAAAGAAACTCAATTTTTCATAATTTTGAAATTTATATTTTATTCTCGATACGTACTTTGGTTTTAGGCAAAATAATTCAATTTTTTGTAATTTTGAAATTTATATTTTATTCTGGATATGTACTTTGGTTTTATGCAAAAGAACTCAATTTTTTGTAATTTCGAAATTTATATTTTATTTTGGATACCTACTTTTGTTTTACAAAAAGAACTCAATTTTTAATAATTTGGATATTTATATTTTATTCTCGATATGTACTTTGGTTTTATGCAAAAGAATTCAATTTTTTGTAATTTCGAAATTGATATTTTATTTTGGATCCCTACTTTTGTTTTACAAAAAGAACTCAATTTTTAGTAATTTGGATATTTATATTTTATTCTGGATATGTACTTTGGTTTTATGCAAAAGAACAAAATTTTTTGTAATTTCGAAATTTATATTTTAATTTGGATCCCTACTTTTGTTTTACAAAAAGAACTCAATTTTTAGTACTTTTGGATATTTATATTTTATTCTCGATATGTACATTGGTTTTATGCAAAAGAACTCAATTTTTTGTAATTTCGAAATTTATATTTTATTTTAGATCCCTACTTTTGTTTTACAAAAAAGAAACTCAAGTTTTCGTAATTTTGTAATTTATATTTTATTCTGGATACGTACTTTTGTTTTATGGAAGAGAACTCAAATTTTTGTAATTTCGAAATTGATATTTTCTTTTGGATCCCTACTTTTGTTTTACAAAAAGAACTCAATTTTTAGTAATTTGGATACTTATATTTTATTCTCGATATGTACTTTGGTTTTATGCAAAAGAACTCAATTTTGTGTAATTTCGAAATTTATATTTTATTTTGGATCCCTACTTTTGTGTTACAAAAAGAACTCAATTTTTAGCAATCTGGATATTTATATTTTATTTTCGATCCGTAGTTTTGTTTACAAAAAAATTCTATTTTTAATTATTTCGAAATTGATATATTATTTTTCATCCGTAGTTTTGTTTTACAAAAAAGAAACTCAATTTTTCATAATTTTGAAATTTATATTTTATTCTCGATACGTACTTTGGTTTTATGCAAAAGAATTCAATTTTTTGTAATTTTGAAATTTATATTTTATTCTCGATATGTACTTTGGTTTTATGCAAAAGAACTCAATTTTTTTGTAATTTCGAAATTTATATTTTATTTTGGATACCTACTTTTGTTTTACAAAAAGAACTCAATTTTTAATAATTTGGATATTTATATTTTATTCTCGATATGTACTTTGGTTTTATGCAAAAGAATTCAATTTTTTGTAATTTCGAAATTGATATTTTATTTTGGATCCCTACTTTTGTTTTACAAAAAGAACTCAATTTTTAGTAATTTGGATATTTATATTTTATTCTGGATATGTACTTTGGTTTTATGCAAAAGAACTAAATTTTTTGTAATTTCGAAATTTATATTTTAATTTGGATCCCTACTTTTGTTTTACAAAAAGAACTCAATTTTTAGTAATTTTGGATATTTATATTTTATTCTAGATATGTACATTGGTTTTATGCAAAAGAACTCAATTTTTTGTAATTTCGAAATTTATATTTTGTTTTAGATCCCTACTTTTGTTTTACGAAAAAGAAACTCAAGTTTTCGTAATTTTGAAATTTATATTTTATTTTTGATACGTACTTTTGTTTTACGGAAAAGAACTCAAATTTTTGTAATTTCGAAATTGATATTTTGTTTTGGATCCCTACTTTTGTTTTACAAAAAGAACTCAATTTTTAATAATCTGGATATTTATATTTTATTTTCGATCCGTACTTTTGTTTTACAAAAAAAATTCAATTTTTAATAATTTCGAACTTGATATATTATTTTTCATCCGTAGTTTTGTTTTAGAAAAAGGAAACTCAATTTTTCATAATTTTGAAATTTATATTTTTTTCTCGAGACGTACTTTTGTTTTATACAAAAGAACTCAACTTTTTGTAATTTTGAAATTGATTTTTTATTTTCGATCCCTACTTTTGTTTTACAAAAAGAACTCAATTTTTAGTAATTTGGATATTTATATTTTATTATCGATATGTACTTTGGTTTTATGCAAAAGAACTCAATTTTTAGTAATTTCGAAATTTTTATTTTTATTTGGATCCCTACTTTTGTTTTACAAAAAGAACTCAATTTTTATTAATTTGGATATTTATATTTTATTTTCGATCCGCACTTTTGTTTTACAAAAAAAATTCAATTTTTAATAATTTCGATGTTGATATATTATTTTTCATTCGTAGTTTTGTTTTACAAAAAAGAAACTCAATTTTTCATAATTTGGAAATTTATATTTTATTCTCGATACTTACTTTTCTTTTATGCAAAAGAACTCAAACTTTGGTAATTTCGAAATTGATATTTTATTTTGGATCCCTACTTTTGTTTTACAAAAAGAACTCAATTTTTAGTAATTTGGATATTTATATTTTATTTTCGATCCGTACTTTTGTTCTACAAAAAAAATTCAATTTTTAATAATTTCGAAGTTGATATATTATTTTTCATTTGTAGTTTTGTTTTACAAAAAAGAAACTCAATTTTTCATAATTTTGAAATTTATATTTTATTCTTGATACTTACTTTTGTTTTATGCAAAAGAACTCAAATTTTTGTAATTTCGAAATTGATGTTTTGTTTTGGATCCCTACTTTTGTTTTACAAAAAGAACTCAATTTTTAGTAATTTGGATATTTATATTTTATTCTCGATATGTACTTTGGTTTTATGCAAAAGAACAAAATTTTTTGTAATTTCAAAATTTAGATTTTATTTTGGATCCCTACTTTCGTTTTACAAAAAGAACTCAATTTTTAGTAATCTGGATATTTATATTTTATTTTCAATCCGTACTTTTTTTTTACAAAAAAAATTCCATTTTTAATAATTTCGAAATTGATATATTACTTTTCATCCGTAGTTTTGTTTTACAAAAAGGAAACTCAATTTTTCATAATTTTGAAATTTATATTTTATTCTCGATACTTACTTTTGTTTTATGCAAAAGAACTCAAATTTTTGTAATTTCGAAATTGATATTTTATTTTGGATCCCTACTTTTGTTTTACAAAAGGAACTCAATTTTTAGTAATTTGGATATTTATATTTTATTCTCGGTATGTACTTTGGTTTTATGCAAAAGAACTCAATTGATTGTAATTTCGAAATTTATATTTTATTTTGGATCCCTACTTTTGTTTTACAAAAAGAACTCAATTTTTAGTAATTTGGATATTTATATTTTATTTTCGATCCGTAGTTTTGTTTTACCAAAAAAATTCAATTTTTAATAATTTTGAAGTTGATATATTATTTTTCATTCGTAGTTTTGTTTTACAAAAAAGAAACTCAATTTTTCATAATTTTGAAATTTATATTTTATTCTCGATACTTTGTTTTGTTTTATGCAAAAGAACTCAAATTTTTGTAATTTCGAAATTGATATTTTGTTTTGGATCCCTACTTTTGTTTTAGAAAAAGAACTCAATTTTTAGTAATTTGGATATTTATATTTTATTTTCGATCCGTACTTTTGTTTTGCAAAAAAAATTCAATTTTTAATAATTTCGAAGTTGATATATTATTTTTCATCCGTAGTTTTGTTTTACAAAAAAGAAACTCAATTTTTCATAATTTTGAAATTTATATTTTATTCTCGATACGTACTTTTGTTTTATGCAAAAGAACTCAAATTTTTGTAATTTCAAAATTGATATTTTATTTTGGATCCCTACTTTTGTTTTACAAAAAGAACTCAATTTTTAGTAATTTATATATTTATATTTTAATCTAGATATGTACTTTGGTTTTATGCAAAAGAACTCAAGTTTTTGTAATTTCGAAATTTGTATTTTATTTTGGATCCCTACTTTTGTTTTAGAAAAAGAACTCAAGTTTTAGTAATTTGGATATTTATATTTTATTTTCGATCCGTACTTTTGTTTTACAAAAAAAATTCAATTTTTAATAATTTCGAAGTTGATATATTATTTTTCATTCGTAGTTTTGTTTTACAAAAAAGAAACTCAATTTTTCATAATTTTGAAATTTATATTTTATTCTCGATACTTAGTTTTGTTTTATGCAAAAGAACTCAAATTTTTGTAATTTCGAAATTGATATTTTGTTTTGGATCCCTACTTTTGTTTTACAAAAAGAACTCAATTTTTAGTAATTTGGATATTTATATTTTATTTTCGATCCGTACTTTTGTTTTACAAAAAAAATTCAATTTTTAATAATTTCGAAGTTGATATATTATTTGTCATCCGTAGTTTTGTTTTACAAAAAAGAAACTCAATTTTTCATAATTTTGAAATTTATATTTTATTCTCGATACGTACTTTTGTTTTATGCAAAAGAACTCAAATTTTTGTAATTTCAAAATTGATATTTTATTTTGGATCCCTACTTTTGTTTTACGAAAAGGACTCAATTTTTAGTAATTTATATATTTATATTTTATTCTCGATATGTACTTTGGTTTTATGCAAAATAACTCAATTTTTTGTAATTTCGAAATTTGTATTTTATTTTGGATCCCTACTTTTGTTTTACAAAAAGAACTCAAGTTTTAGTAATTTGGATATTTATATTTTATTTTCGATCCGTACTTTTGTTTTACAAAAAGAATTCAATTTTTAATAATTTCGAAATTGATATATTATTTTTCATTCGTAGTTTTGTTTTACAAAAAAGAAACTCAATTTTTCATAATTTTGAAATTTATATTTTATTCTCGATACTTAGTTTTGTTTTATGCAAAAGAACTCAAATTTTTGTAATTTCGAAATTGATATTTTATTTTGGATCCCTACTTTTGTTTTACAAAAAGAACTCAATTTTTAGTAATTTGGATATTTATATTTTATTTTCGATCCGTACTTTTGTTTTACCAAAAAAATTCAATTTTTAATAATTTCGAAGTTGATATATTATTTTTCATCCGTAGTTTTGTTTTACAAAAAAGAAACTCAATTTTTCATAATTTTGAAATTTATATTTTATTCTCGATACGTACTTTTGTTTTATGCAAAAGAACTCAAATTTTTGTAATTTCGAAATTGATATTTTATTTTGGATCCCTACTTTTGTTTTACAAAAAAGACTCAATTTTTAGTAATTTATATATTTATATTTTATTCTCGATATGTACTTTGGTTTTATGCAAAAGAACTCAATTTTTTGTAATTTCGAAATTTGTATTTTATTTTGGATCCCTACTTTTGTTTTACAAAAAGAACTCAATTTTTAGTAATTTGGATATTTATATTTTATTTTCGATCCGTACTTTTGTTTTACAAAAAAAATTCAATTTTTAATAATTTCAAAGTTGATATATTATTTTTCATTCGTAGTTTTGTTTTACAAAAAAGAAACTCAATTTTTCATAATTTTTAAATTTATATTTTATTCTCGAGACTTACTTTTGTTTTTTGCAAAAGAACTCAAATTTTGGTAATTTCGAAATTGATATTTTATTTTGGATCCCTACTTTTGTTTTACAAAAAGAACTCAAGTTTTAGTAATTTGGATATTTATATTTTATTTTCGATCCGTACTTTTGTTTTACCAAAAAAATTCAATTTTTAATAATTTCGAAGTTGATATATTATTTTTCATCCGTAGTTTTGTTTTACAAAAAAGAAATTCAATTTTTCATAATTTTGAAATTTATATTTTATTCTCAATCACTGTCGCAGGGTTCTAAAACCCACTTTCCATCTCCAACCAGCTAAACTTCAATATTTTGGAGTTAAAATCTGCTTCGTCATCATCCTTTGCTCTCATCGAAACAAAGAATCTCGTAGTTTTCTTCTTCATCAAGCATGATCCGATTCGGTCTCCTCATTTGCTTCCTCTGTAGGAGGAGTAGGAGGTGGTGAAGGATTCATCCTTTGAGGAAGTCTCACCCTCACTTTATACCGTTTGGAAAATCTCCTTTCTGAAGGATCAGCGGCTTGTTCAAGAATCTCAATAGGATCTGTTTGTGTCCCGGATGTAGATCCCCGGTTCTTCTACCGATGAAGCAGTCATTGTAGCGTGAGGATTTTTGTTCCTCATTGACCTCCTTAATCGTTGGAATAAGTTTCCAATAGGTGCGTCGGAGTCATCATTGTGTTCCATTTTCAATTTGGAGAGAAAGAAGAACGAACAGATAGAGATTATGCAGAAAAATAGAGTATAGAGAATGCAAGTTTAGTCTGTTAAAAATATCAACATATATAGACCAAGTAGGAGATACGTATGCATGTTCAATCCGTGAATTAATGGTCAAAATATTTTGAGTAGATTTGGACTCAACCACAGGTGCTCAGACTTCAGAGAAATGCAGAGAATACATTGAAAAATGGAAAGTTAAAACTGAGACCCAATAAAGCTTATGCACATCCACCCATTACTGTTCAAACTGTGAATAACTATGCACTGAATACAGAGATTGCACAGAAGTGACTTGAATTTGATTTGATTAATCACTGGAATCTTGGAATTGCAATTTGAATTTTTTGGTTACAGAAATTTAATCAGCTTGTTAATGCAATTAATGGGTTTGTTCAACATCTGCACAAGCCATTAATGAAATACATCTGTTATTTCCAGAAAATAAGCAGATTATTTTCGTAACAGTAATGCCTTGCTGTTAGTTTAATGAAATAAATCGACTATTTCATGAAATTAACACACTGAAATCTGCAACAGTAAAATAACATTGTCAGTTTAATGAAATAAGCACACTATTTCAAATAATTAACAAACTAATCATCTCAGCAGAAGAAATTTTAAGAGATATGATTGATATTCAGGATACCCAATTCATTTCTAAGTTTGAAAAATCTTTCACGACTAAGTGGCTTAGTGAATATATCAGCTAGCTGATCATTTGTAGAAATGAATTTAATCCTACAATCCTTCTTTTCAATATGATCTCTTATAAAATGATGTCTTATTTCAATGTGCTTGGTTCTAGAATGTTGTATAGGATTTTTAGTTAAGTTGATTGCACTGGTATTATCACACAAGATTGGTATATCAGAAAGATGTAGATTGAAATCACTTAGTCGTTGCTTCAACCATAGAATCTGTGGCTGTACAACTACCAACTGCAATGTACTCGGCTCACTGTTGAGAGAGCAACACATGCTTGTTTCTTGCTTGTCCATGAAATTAAGCAATTACCAAACAAATGACATGTTCCACTGGTGCTTTTTCTCGTCTAATTTGCAACCCGCAAAATCAAAGTCGAGATATCCAACAAGATTTAACTCATTACCGGTTGAGTACCATAGTCCCACATTCACGGATCCTTTGAGGTATTTTAAGATACGTTTGGCAGCTGTGAAATGTGACTCCTTTGGATTTGCTTGGAATCTTGCACAAAGACAAACTGCAAACATGATATCAGGTCTGCTAGCTGTGATGTAAAGCAAGGATCCAATCAGCCCTCTATACATGGTTGCATCTACAGATTTTCCAGATTCATCAATATCTAGATAACAGCTTGAAGACATTGGTGTATTAGCTTCTTTACAACTTTCCATATTGAACTTTTTCAGCAATTCATTGCAGTACTTGGCTTGACTAATGAAGGTTCCATTTTCCATTTGTTTCACTTGCAATCCTAGGAAGAAATTCAATTATCCCATCATAGACATTTCAAATTCTCCTTGCATAGATTCTGCAAACTCTTGGCACAAAGAGGGATTAGATGAACCAAAAATTATGTCATCAACATAAATTTGTACAATCATAAGATCATTTACAACTTTCTTGGTGAAGAGAGTTTTATCCACAACTCCTCTTTTAAAGCCTTGTGATATGAGAAAGGTTGTGAGTCTCTCATACCACTGTCTTGGTGCCTGCTTAAGACCATACAAAGCTTTTTTGAGTTTGTAGACATGGTTAGGAAGCTTAGAGTCAATAAAACCAGGTGGTTGTTCAACATATACATCCTCATTTATAAAACCATTAAGAAAGGCACTTTTGACATCCATTTGATAGAGTTTAAAGCAATTAAGACATGCAAAAGCAAGCAATAGCCTAATAGCTTCTAATCTAGCAACAGGTGCATAAGTCTCATCATAGTCAATGCCCTCTTCCTAATTATACCTTTTGCTACAAGTCTAGCTTTGTTTCTAGTAATAATACCATTTTCATCTAGCTTATTTTTAAAAACCCATTTAGTTCCTATCACATTCATTGTATTATTCCTAGGAACTAGTTTCCAAACATCATTCCTAACAAACTGATTCAGTTCTTCATTCATAGCAGTTATCCAGTTATGGTCAAGAAATGCATCATTAATATTCTTTGGTTCTATTTGAGAAACAAAGGCCATATGATTGCAGAATTCATTTAAAGAGTTACGAGTAGTCACTCCCTTCTCAACATTCCCAATAATGTTGTCCAGAGATAGCCCTTTTTGTGTTCTCCAGGATTTAGGTAATGTATTATCTGCTGCAGGGTAGTCGACTGAATCATGATTATAGTCGACTTGTTCATCCTGTCTGACAGTTTCAGCAGCTTTTTCTGCAGCATCTTCATTCTTCTCGGATTCCTCAGGCTTCTCATCATCAGAACCTGCAAGAGAGTTACCTTTTCTCTCTTTTTGGCATAAAATCTCATCAAACACAACATGGATAGACTTTTCTACAGTTAAATTCTTCTTGTTAAAGACACGGTATGCTTTGCTAGTCAATGAATAACCAAGAAAAATGCCATCATCAGCTTTCTCATCAAATTTACCTAATGATGTTTTTCCATTGTTGAGTATAAAGCACCTGCATCTAAAGACTTTAAAATATGCAATACTAGGTATTTTATCATTCAAAAGCTCATATGGTGTTTTATCTAGTATAGGTCTAAGTAACACTCTATTGAGTACATAATAAGCAGTTGATACAGCATCTGCTCAGAAATACTTTGGTAGCTTTGACTCACTCAACATTGTCCTTGCACATTCCTGTAGAATCCTGTTTTTCCTTTCAACAACTCCATTTTGCTGTGGAGTTCTAGGTGCAGAGAAATTGTGAGAAATGCCATATTTAGAACAAAACTTTTCAAAATGTAAATTTTGAAACTCAGTCCCATGATCACTTCTTAAGGAAACAATTTTCAAATCTTTTACATTTGAAGTGATCTTAGCAAATCTTTTGAAAGCATGAAAAGTTTCATCTTTTGAGGAAAGGAAAAGTGTCCATGTATACCTGGAGAAATCGTCAACTATCACAAGTACATAAGAATTGTTACCTAAACTTACTGTTCTTGAAGGGCCGAATAGATCAAGATGTAGCAGTTCAAGAGGTCTCCTTGTTGATATGAAATTCTTTGATTCAAATGAGCTTTTGGACTGCTTTCCTTTTTGGCAATATTCAAAGACTTTGTCCTTCACAAACTTCACATTCGGAAGTCCTCTAACAAGACTCTTACAACTGATTTTATTCAACAACTGCATGTTGACATGACCACACCTTCTATGCCATAGCCAGCTATCATCTTCTTTTGTTAGTAAATAGATATCTTTGTGATTTGAGGAGTTGATGTCCAGCATGTAGACATTGTTTACTCTTCTCCCAATGTGCACTATATCTACAGTTATACAATTGAAAATGACACAGAATTTTGCATCAAAGGTAACTTTCATACCTTTGTCACATAGCTGGCTTATGCTTAGGAGATTGTGTTTTAGTCCTTCAACATAAAGTACATTTTTAATCTGTGAGGAAGTACAGTTGCCAATATCTCCAGATCCCTTAATTTTTCCTTTGCTGTTATCACCGAAAGTCACAGCTCCAGCTTCACATTCTTTGTAATTCATCAATTTTGATTTATCTCCTGTCATGTGTTTGGAGCATCCACTGTCCAGGTACCATAAGGTTCTTTTTGCTCCATGACAGATCTGCAAAACAAGGTTTAATTGACAAATTTAGGTCCCCAAAACCATTTGGGTCCTTTCAAGTTAGTATCAACATATGTTTTGGGTTTCCAATAGAATTCACCTCTTGAAATCCCAAAATTCTTGACATAGCAAAATTTAGATATATGACCATGTTTCAAACAATAAGAACATGTTTTAAATCTGTTCCTGGGATAAGATTTGTTCTTTGCAACATGATAACGTTTTTCATAGCCAAGTCCATTTCCATTTGAAAAACCAATTTGAGAATGTAAAAGTTGATTTAAGGTATTATGACCAATTTGAAACTTTGCCAATGTTTTGATCAAATAACCAACTTTATTTTGAAGGTTAATATAGTTTTCACAATTCTCAGATTCATTTTTATCAGTTACGGATCTTTCGTAATCTTTCCGGTTTTTTGTTGCAAGACATTATCTTTTAGTTGACTCGATTTCATCCTTCGCCTACTATTTTGATCTTCCAGTTCCTCGCACTTTATTTTCTAGCCGCCTATTTAGTCCTTTTAGCCGATTATACCGATATTCCATCTTCTTTGCTTCATCATGAAATTCAATGAAAGCATTAAACAGAGTGTCATAATTCTCACTCATATCGTAATCACATGAACTTACTTGACTAGCAAGATCTTCATTGGCTACAAGACACAAATTGGCTTGATTTGCGATTCAGAATCTGAACTTGAAGATTTACCGAATCACTATCATCCCAGGCCATATAAGCTTTCTTCCCTTTCTTGTAGTAATCGATTCCGTTTGTCTTTTCTCTCATTCTTTCTCGGACTTCTTTCTTTTCTTTGATTTAACAGAGGACAATCCGCCTTGAGATGTCCTAGCTGTCCACAATTAAAACATGAAAAGTTAGAGGAATTAAAATTTGGTTTTCTGGTATACCTCCTCTGAAATCTGTCCTTTGAACTATCTTTCCTTTTAAGGAATTTACCAAACTTTTTGACCAGCATTGCAAACTCAGTACTGTCATCATCTTTCTCTTCATCACTCTTAATCGACTCCTTGGCTTTTAGTGCTAAGCTTTTGCTGTGTTTTTCTCAGTATTTTCGATTTGATCCAGACTCGCTCGGCTCCAGGCTCATGTTCTCTCGAGTTTCCGAACAATGTTGCAGATGCTCATGACTGCCAAATCTTTAGTTTCCGTAATGATCTGTAACCTTTGGCTGCCAATTCCTACTCAAGCATTTTAGCACCTTTATATTAAGCTCTTCATCATCGAACTTCTTCCCTAATCCAAGCAAATGATTCACTATGTGCGTGAATCGCTTCTGCACATCTTGAATGGTTTCACCAGGCTGCATTCGAAACATCTCATACTCTTGTATGAGAGTATGCTTTCTTGCCCTTTTCACTTCAGCTGTGCCTTCGTGTGTTACTTGAAGGATGTACCACATTTCTTTGGCTGTGGTGCACTGTGAAACCCTGAAAAATTCATCAAGATTAAGAGCAGAAGTTAATATATTCTTAGCCTTACTGTCGAATTGAGCCTTCTTGTTCTCTGTTTCAGACCACTGTTCCCATGGCTTTTCAACCAGTTTTCCATCTTCACCTTTGATGGTAGGGATATATGGACCATTAACCACAGCATCCCACACGCCTCTGTCAACCAATTCGAAAAAGATCTTCATTCTGGCCTTCCAGAATGAATAGTTTGCACCTACGAAAAGAGGGGGTCTGTTTGTAGAGGCACCTTCGGCAAAAGGAAGCTTGTCTCCCATCTTGATTTCTACTTGAGTACCTTACAAGAACCATCTCTAGATACCAATTGTTAGCAGCGGATTAATATCAAGAAGGGGGGGGGGTTGAATTGATATGCAGTTATTATAGAAAATTTTTTGTAAAAGAAAAAAACTACTGATTCAATTCAAAGAAAATTAGTTGACTGATGAACGCTAATTAGTAGGTTAGTTCTTACTGCACAATATATCAGATGATGAGGGAAGAGAGAAAGTGACACCAAAATTTATACTGGTTCGTTCTTTGTAAAAGAACTACGTCCAGTCTATGATCCGCAACCTACAGATCCTAATCACTATAAAAGATTGTATTCTTTACACACAAACCTTTCTTGAACTCTACAAGAAATCAAAAGAAACTATCCTAAACACTATAGAATAGACTTTCACCCACAGACTCTACCAGAGTCTCTGTGATCACCCCAATCACAGTCGCAGGGTTCTAAAACCCACTTACAATCTCTAACCCGATGATCTTGAATGCAGTGACATAAGCTTGTTTGTCAAAAAATACAAAAAGTTCATCAAGAACAAGAACAAAGGGAATTTCAAGAAAGGTAAGAAAACTGAAAACCTAAATTCTCTTGATAATTTTAAATGCTATGGTTGTGGAAAAAGGGGACACTTGAAGTCGGATTGCCCCAACATCAAGAAGGATGAGGAAAAGGCAAAGAAATACAAGAAGCCTTTTGACAAAAAGAAAAAGAAGGCATACATCGCGTGGGAAGATAATGACGTGAGTTCTTCTAGTGCAAGTGAGTCAAAAGAAGAAGCCAATATCTGTCTTATGGCGGATGATGATGATGATGCCGAATCCACATGTAGCAAGGTAAGTGATTCTGGCCTTCCAAATAATTATGATGATTTGCTTGAAGAGTTTTTGGAATTATGTGAAAAATCTGAAAAATTAACTTTCTTTCACAATAAATTAAAAAATGACTACAAGAGTCTTGAAAAGAAAATTTCAGATTTGGAACAAGAGAAAATCGTTTTAAAGGATGATTTGAAAATAGCGCTTATCCCTTGCAAATGCAAAACGAAAATTCCTATTTGTGAAAATTGTAGCGTTCTTGCAAACAAAGTTTCTTATCTTGAAAAGTCTCTTTCAAAAATTACAATGGGTAATAATAATTTAAATAATGTTTTGAAAGACAACAAAGGTTTATATGGAAAAGCAGGACTCGGTTACAATTTCAAAAATAAAAATAATTCAAACAAAATTGTTTTTGTTCAAGGAGAATCATCAAATACGAAAAAGGTTTTTGAAGTTCCTTATTTCAAAAATAAAACAAATGAACCTAAAAAGAAGTTTTATAAAATGCGTACATACCAAGAAAAACAAATGTTCCTACATGTTTTTATTGTATGCATAAAGGTCATTCGGTAAATAGATGCAATATTAAACGTTTTAGTGTTCCTAATGGGAAATATAAATGGGTTCCCAAAGGAAAATCTGTTTCTAACCCATGAGGACCCTAATAAGTGACTTTAGGGGACCTAAATATTTTTGCTTATGATGCAGGTTGGTCCCAAGTCCAAAAAGTCACTATGGTATCTTGATAGTGGTTGTTCAAGGCACATGACGGGTGATAAAAGCAAATTCAAAAGCTTCAGGAAGAACGAACAAGGTTTTGTAACCTACGGTGACAACAATAAGGGAAAAATCATTGGTAGCGGAATGATTGGAGACTCCCTAAAGATTCATGATGTTCTTCTTGTTGATGGATTGAAGCACAATTTGCTAAGCATTAGTCAACTTTGTGATAAAGGTTTAAAGGTAACATTTGATAGTGATCTTTGCAAAATTCATCACAAGGACTCAAATGAAATCGCCCTCATTGGTAAGAGACATAATAACATTTATTTGATTGACATTGATTGTGCATCTACATCTAATAATCTGCCTTGTTTAGTTGCGAAAGAAGAGGATCCATGGTTATGGCATAGAAGAGCTGCTCACATTCATATGCCTCATCTAAGTAAACTCATATCTAAAGAGTTAGTGATTGGTTTACCAAAACTGGTTTTTGAAAAGAACAAACTATGTGCAGCTTGTCAAAAAGGGAAGCAAACGAAAAGTTCTTTTAAATCTAAAAATGTTGTTTCCACTTCAAAACCTTTAGAATTACTGCACATGGATTTATTTGGCCCCTCTAGAACAAAAAGTTTTGGTGGCAATTATTAGCACATGGATTTATTTGGCCCCTCTAGAACAAAAAGTTTTGGTGGCAATTATTATGCTCTTGTGATTGTTGATGATTACTCTAGATTTACTTGGACTCTCTTTCTTTCATCTAAAAGTGATTCTTTCAAAGAATTTAGAAAATTTGCCAAGGTTATTCAAAATGAAAAAGATTTAAAAATCAAGTTTTTACGAAGTGATCATGGCGATGAATTTCAAAATATTTCTTTGAAAATTTTTGTGAAGAAAATGGGATTTCTCATAATTTTTCAAGCACTAAGAACACCTCAACAAAATGGTGTTGTTGAAAGGAAAAATAGATCTTTGGAAGAACTTGCAAGAACTATGTTGAACGAAAATAATTTACCTAAATATTTTTGGGCTGATGCCGTAAGTACCGCATGTCATGTTTTAAACAGAGTTTTAATAAGACCTATTTTAAAATTAACTCCTTATGAGCTTTTCAAAGGGAGAAAACCAAATATTTCTTATTTCAGAATTTTTGGATGTAAATGTTTTGTTTTGAATAATGGAAAAGATAGCCTTGGGAAATTTGATGCTAAATCCGATGAAGCTACATTTTTAGGTTATTCTTTGCATAGTAAAGCATATAGAGTGTTTAATAAAAGGACTTTAACCGTTGAAGAATCTATACATGTTGTCTTTGATGAATATCTAGATCTTGAGGAAACCCCTCTTGAGTCAAAAAGATTCTTTGCAGATGATGAAGGAGTACATCAAGAAGAAACTCCTCTTGAAGAAGCCGTTGAAGAAATCAATTTGGATGAGAATCCTCCTCATGATGAAATTCTACCAAAAGAATGGAGACCACCTAGAAACGTTTCCTTGGAAAATGTCATTGGAGACATATCAACAGGTGTAAGAACAAGGAGGAATATGAATAATTTCTGCATGAATGTTGCTTTTGTTTCACAGATTGAACCGAAGAATGTAGAAGAAGCATTGACTGATGAACATTGGTGTATTGCAATGCAAGAAGAGCTAAATCGCTTTGAAAGAAATCAGGTATGGGATTTAATTCCTAAGACTAATAATATGCAGGTCATAGGTACAAGATGGGTCTTTAGAAATAAGCTTGATGAAGATAGAAACATCACTAAGAACAAAGCAAGGCTGGTTGCAAAAGGTTATAGACAAGAAGAAGGCATAGATTATGATGAAACCTATGCTCCAGTAGCAAGACTTGAAGCTATCCGCTTGTTGTTAGCATATTGATCGATGTCATACTCGGTCAAATAAAAAAAACAATTAAATGTAGTACTAGAAGAAGTGACTCCTAGGTCGTCTCTCAAGGACCAATTTTCACTGTCAAAAGATTGAATCATGCAATGGGGGGGGGGTTTGGACAGATAAAAGTTAATTAAAATATAGCAGACAAATAACAAATTAATTGCAGTAATTAAAATAGGCAAGACTCTTGAACACAATGCATCTCTGACATCCTTGGCTTACAACAGATTATCAGTCCGTTTAATCCTTGTTCGGTCTAGATTAACCAACTAAGCGAAAGTTAACCCAAGACTTCCCTACACGAATTAAGAAAACGTGAACCTTGTAAGGTCTCCTTCCAAGGGATTAAGCATCCTCCAGAACAGAGACTTCACAATGGAGAATCAAACGTACGAAACCATAAAACGCACAGAAACCTCCATCAGTGAGTGCAGTATGCCCAAGAGTCCCACCCTGGGGTTTTAGCCTTCCATTAATTCAGAAAATATAAAATGCATTGCAGAAAACGTAAACGGAAATTGAAATTGAAAACAAAAACGTAAAATGAAATAGAAAACGAAAATGGCAGAAAACGAAAAATGACAGAAAACGAAATTGACAGAAAACGAAATTGACAGAAAACGAAATTGAAAACTGAAACCAGAAAACTGGAATTGCAAAACAATGGAACAATAAACGAATTCTGAATTGAAAACCAAAAACAAAACGTAAACCTAAAAATATCTGCTGCTGCCGCCGCAAGGCAAAACGTAAAAGAAACCCTAATCCTACTACTACTGTTGTGTTGCTCCGTGCTGTGTCTGTGTGTGTTCCGCTCTCCCTCAGCTGCCCTACTTGTAGCTGCATTGCATGGGCACGAAACCCTAGACCCCATTGGGCCCAAAATCCAAAGAAACAAATCTGGTCCAAGTTGTGTCGTGGCAGCTCCTCTTGAAGTCCATGAATTAATTCCAAGCCCAAAATAATTTTAAATTGCCCTGAAAAGAAAAATTGGAATAATTAAACTTAGAAAATTCAAATTAATTAAAATATGAATTTCTGGTCCAAATATAGCCCTAATAGAAATTAGTACAAAATATAAACAATTAAGAACAAATTAGAGATGAAAACAAGTACAGAAAGGTAAGAAAATAAGGGAAAATAATGACTCATCACATATGCCTCCATTATGGGATTCAAATTATTTCAAATGGATGTAAAAAGTGCTTTTCTAAACGGGTACATCAAGGAAGAAGTCTATGTAGAACAACCTCCAGGCTTTGAAGATTTCAAAAATCCTAATCATGTGTACAAGTTGAAGAAAGCTTTATATGGACTCAAACAAGCCCCAAGATCTTGGTATGAAAGGTTAAGTAATTTCTTACTTGAAAATAATTTTAGAAGAGGTAAAGTTGATTCTACTCTTTTTATTAAGAAATCAAAGAAACATATTCTTATTGTTCAAGTTTATGTTGATGATATTATTTTTGGATCAACTAATGATGATCTTTGCCAAGAGTTTGCTAGAAATATGCAGGGAGAGTTTGAAATGTCCATGATGGGAGAATTAAATTTCTTTCTTGGTTTGCAAATCAAACAATTGAAGAAAGGCATTTTTATATGTCAAACAAAGTATTGCAAGGAACTCTTGAAGAAATTTGAGATGGAAAGTTCCAAGGAAGCCTCAACCCCCATGGCCACATCTTGCTATCTAGATAAAGATTTAAACGGTAAGGCGGTAGATCAAACACGGTATCGAGGTATGATTGGATCATTACTTTATCTTACTGCTAGTAGACCTGATATAATGCAAAGTGTGTGTTTTTGTGCTAGGTTTCAAGCCAACCCTAGAGAGTCTCACCTAAAAGCCGTTAAGAGAATCCTTAAGTACCTTAGAGGAACAACATCCTTTGGTTTATGGTACTCTTCTGGAGCCTCACCTAGTATCATAGGTTTTTCGGACTCGGATTATGGTGGTCGTAGAATAGATAGGAAGAGTACTAGTGGTACATGTCATCTTTTAGGATGTTCCTTAGTTTCATGGCATTCTAAGAAACAGGCTAGTGTTGCTCTTTCAACCACGGAGGCTGAGTATATAGTAGCAGGGAGTTGTTGTGCTCAAATACTGTGGATGAAGCAGCAATTAGAAGACTTTGATATCTTTCTAGATCATATCCCTCTTAAGTGTGATAACACTAGTGCCATTAACCTGACTAGGAACCCTATCGTGCATTCTAAAACCAAGCATATAGAAATTAGACATCATTTCATTAGAGATCATATAGCTAAAGGAGATTGCATTATAGAATATATAGATACCAAACATCAACTAGTTGATATCTTCACCAAGCCTTTTCCTAGAGATAGATTTTATGAGCTTAGAAGAGATCTAGGAATTGTTTGTGATAAATCTGTAAATTGAATGATGTTTGTTGTTGATTTTTTGATTTTGATGTTATTTCAGCGTTTTACAAAATTTACGTATTTAATCGATTAGGTTTCGGGTGTTAATCGATTAAACGTGGTGTTTGTGAAAATGTTTTAAAATATAATCGATTAAGTTTATGACATAATCGATTAAATCGCTGGGGAGCAATTTAATCGATTAAGGAATGCACATAATCGATTAAATTTCTGGGTTTTCATTTTTTGGAAATTTTTTTGAAGGCAAATAATCGATTAAATGAGAATATAATCGATTAAATGCACCGTTCTGTGTTTTTCTGCAACTCTGATTTTCGAACGTTGGCCATGTTTTCATGAGTTTTGTCTTTTTTAAACGGCTATATTTGTTCCCAACGGATATATTTTCATTAAATCAACGTTTTATGACTCGGATTTCCTTCTATAAATAGCTGGTTTGAGAATCAAAGTGACTCACTCACTCTCTCTCTCACTCTTGCTGTTTCTGCTGATATTTTCTATCTTGTGCGAATTTCAATTCTCTCGTGCCGTCTCTGCTACCATATTATCTTGTTGTGCAATTTCTCTTGTCTATTCTATCTTTGTAATGGCTGATCAAAGAAGAAGGAAGATGCCATCAAGGAGAAGAGGCAAGGAGCCAATGTCTTCTCAACATCAAGAAAGGAGACCTCCAAATCTAGCTGGTTGGATTTCTGATGGGATCTGCAAATTGGCTTTGTTAACAAGTGGAAGGATAGGAAAATTCTTACCCCTAAATATCTGTCTTGTGAATTTTTTAGATCTCATGGTTTTCAATTTCAGGAATTTTTAGTAGGAAATGGGCTACAACATTTTGTGGAGATGGAAGGGGCATTCTATCCAGATTTGGTTAGAGTGTTCTACATGAATTTAACATCAAGAACAACTAGTCCAAGCACTAAAGTGAAGGGTGTAAGGATCCACTTTGATGAAGATTTGTGGAACAATGTAGCTGGTCTCTCAACTCAAGGCATAAACATCACATATGGCTTTGAGGACTTCAACAAATTGGTAGAATTCAGAAAATTCTGCAAGGATCCAAATTTACAAGTTGAGAACTTGTACAAAGTTGGTAATGTGAAACTTAATGAGCGTATGTTGCATTATGTTATTGTTTGATTTTAGTTGCTAGAGGCACTAATCATGCCCAACTTACTAAGGAAGACATCCTCTTAATGTATGGATTCCTTAATAATGTGAGCATAGATTGGCCCTCAATTATTCTTGATAATATGTTTAAAGCCACTAGGCTTTCCTCTTTTGCATTACCCTATGCTGTGTTTATTTCTAAGATTCTAGAATACAAAGGTGTTGATCTTGAAGGGGAGAATAAACAGATTTTGCTAAGCAATAGCAAAATTGGCCAAAATGTTCTAAGGCATATGGGCCTCATAGAACAAGGCAACACGTTCAGGCAAAGAGAAGATGGAGCTGCTGAAATGGAAGAGGATGATGAAGACCAACCTCAACCTCCACCTCAATTTCAACCTCAACCAGGATCAGTGGAGGAGCTTCTCATATCAAGAATGGATACAATGATGAATCTTCACACCAAGGAATATGAAGGCCTTTCTCATCAACTTTCAAGACTCAATAGAAGAATGTATAGAGTTGAAAGGAAGATGAACATTGAAGAAATATCTCCTGAAGAAGATAATACAACATCCTCAAGAGGCAAACAACCAGCACATGATGAGGAAGATGAAGAAGATAATGAAGAAACAGAATAGGCTACAAGTTCACTTTTCCTTAGCTTGTTCTTCATTTTTTTTTCTAGCTGCTGTATTTATTTTTTCTCTCCATATTTTCTGTGTATTAATTTGCTTCTGCTGTAATTATCTCTGAAAATGTAATCTTTTTTAAAATGATAAAAATAAAGGGGGAGAAAATATTTGTCTTGATTGAAAATCTGTCTAGTTAATATAGCTTTTAAGAAAATTAATTTCAACGGGAAATTTAGGAAATAATTCAAATAAGTGCCTAATATAGCTTAAACAATTAAGAGCACAATTTAAGGGGGACTTTTTAGAAATAATTTCCACTCATTAATTCCTTGAAATCTCTTTTTCAAAATTCAAATTGAAACTTAAATGCTATATGACTGCCTATTTTATTTCCTTTGTGGACTAATATTTATGATGGAGATATCCATACATTATTTTCAAGATTTTCAGGATATTATCACAAGTCTCTAGGTTTCTTTTTATCATCATCAAAAAGGGGGAGATTGTTGGCATATTTCAAGTCCAGAGTTTTATGGAGACCTACAGTTTTGATGATGAAGTTTTTAGAAAGTTTCAATCAACATTAAAGACTTGTGTCATCTCACAAAGGAAGGTTGCTTGATAGAAAAGGAAAGGCATAAAGAGCATTCAAAGCTTTCAAGAGAGAAGATTGATGAAGATTTTCTCAAAGATAATCGCAAAAACGTTTTTCTACACTTTTAATCGATTACCATACGTAGATAATCGATTATTTAACTTCAAATTTGAATTAAAAATGTTTAACGAGCAAAATAATTGATTAAGTGTCTTTGATAATCGATTATATTGATTCTGGGTTAATATAATCGATTATGGCCTTAATCTAATCGATTATATCAGACGATTTCAGTTTTCCAGTTTTTAAACATGATATAATCGATTAAGCTTTTTATATAATCGATTAATTAAGTCGTTTTTGCGAAATTAATTCTAAATCAACCTAAGAATGGAAACTTTGGAGCATTTTCGAATTATAAAATGAAAGAGAAGGTCTTAGGTTTAACACATCTGAACAAACACAAAATATTCAAAGTGTTTCTGCGCCTTAGCTTTTTCAAAGCCGCTTTCCTGCTCTCTTCGGTTTGATCAAGTCTTTGGAAGTGGTGATCATTGTGCTTAAGCTTTCTATCCAGCACATTTCAGGTGTATTCTTTTATTGTTTTCTGTAAAGGGAATATTCATCCCTTGGATCTGTTCTAAGGGAGGTGTTTCATCTCTTGTGTGTCAAGAGAGGTGGGTTTCATCCTCAATGTGTCTGGGGAGGTGTTTCATCCTTAGTGTGTCTGAGGAGATGTTTCTGTTTATCTTTTTTTGTTATTGCATGAATTGGTGTTTGTAATTTCAATTAAAGATAGTGGGAAAATCATCACTGAGTTGTGGTGGTTGGGAACCGGACGTAGGATTGGCTTAATCCGAACCAAGTATAAATCTCTCGTGTTATTTCTCTTTCTATCTCTTTTAATTGTGGATCATTATAACAATTACTAATCCCAACAGCGTTAATCAAAAGATTAGAAAAATTCACATCCAAGTTTTGAAAGTTTTTCAAAACCTGAAAATTTATTTGAAAGAGAAAATTTGTTTAAAAATCCAATTCACCCCCCCTCTTGGTTTTTATACTACCGTCTTTATTTAACAACTTTTGTTTTACAAAAAAAATTCAATTTTAAATAATTTCGAAGTTGATATATTATTTTTCATCCGTAGTTTTGTTTTACAAAAAAGAAACTCAATTTTTCATAATTTTAAAATCTATATTTTATTGTCGATACGTACTTTTGTTTTATGCAAAAGAACTCAAATTTTTGTAATTTCGAAATTGATATTTTATTTTGGATCCCTACTTTTGTTTTACAAAAAGAACTCAATTTTTAGTAATTTAGATATTTATATTTTATTTTCGATCCGTACTTTTGGTTTTATGCAAAAGAACTCAATTTTTAATAATTTCGAAATAGATATATTATTTTTCATCCGTAGTTTTGTTTTACCAAAAAGAAACTCAATTTTTCATAATTTTGAAATTTATATTTTATTCTCGATACGTACTTTTGTTTCATGCAAAAGAACTCAATTTTTTGTAATTTTGAAATTGATATTTTAGTTTGGATCCCTACTTTTTGTTTTACAAAAAGAACTCAATTTTTAATAATTTGGATATTTATATTTTATTCTCGATATTTACTTTGGTTTTATGCAAAAGAACTCAATTTTTAGTAATTTGGATATTTATATTTTATTCTCGATATATACTTTGGTTTTATGCAAAAGAAGTCAATTTTTTGTAATTTTGAAATTTATATTTTATTTTGGATCCCTACTTTTGTTTTACAAAAAGAACTCAATTTTTAGTAATTTGGATATTTATATTTTATTCTCGATATGTACTTTGGTTTTATGCAAAAGAAGTCAATTTTTTGTAATTTTGAAATTGATATCTTATTTTGGATCCCTACTTTTGTTTTACAAAAGGAACTCAATTTTTAGTAATTTGGATATTTATATTTTATTTTCGATCCTTACTTTTGTTTTACAAAAAAAATTCACTTTTTAATAATTTTGAAATAGATATATTATTTTTCGTCCGTAGTTTTTTTTTACCAAATAGAAACTCAATTTTTCATAATTTTGAAATTTATATTTTATTCTCGATACGTACTTTTGTTTTATGCAAAAGAACTCAATTTTTTTTAATTTCGAAATTGATATTTTATTTTGGAGCCCTACTTTTGTTTTACAAAAAGAACTCAATATTTAGTAATTTGGATATTTATATTTTATTCTCGATATGTACTTTGGTTTTAGGCAAAAGAACTCAATTTTTTGTAATTTCGAAACTTATATTTTATTTTGGATCCCTACTTTTGTTTTACAAAAAGAACTCAATTTTTAGTAATTTAGATATTTATATTTTATTTTCGATCCGTACTTTTGGTTTTATGCAAAAGAACTCAATTTTTAATAATTTCGAAATAGATATATTATTTTTCATCCGTAGTTTTGTTTTACCAAAAAGAAACTCAATTTTTCATAATTTTGAAATTTATATTTTATTCTCGATACGTACTTTTGTTTCATGCAAAAGAACTCAATTTTTTGTAATTTTGAAATTGGTATTTTAGTTTGGATCCCTACTTCTTGTTTAACAAAAAGAACTCAATTTTTAATAATTTGGATATTTATATTTTATTCTCGATATTTACTTTGGTTTTATGCAAAAGAACTCAATTTTTAGTAATTTGGATATTTATATTTTATTCTCGATATATATTTTGGTTTTATGCAAAAGAAGTCAATTTTTTGTAATTTTGAAATTGATATCTTATTTTGGATCCCTACTTTTGTTTTACAAAAGGAACTCAATTTTTAGTATTTTGGATATTTATATTTTATTTTCGATCCGTACTTTTGTTTTACAAAAAAAATTCACTTTTTAATAATTTTGAAATAGATATATTATTTTTCGTCCGTAGTTTTTTTTTACCAAATAGAAACTCAATTTTTCATAATTTTGAAATTTATATTTTATTCTCGATACGTACTTTTGTTTTATGCAAAAGAACTCAATTTTTTTTAATTTCGAAATTGATATTTTATTTTGGAGCCCTACTTTTGTTTTACAAAAAGAACTCAATTTTTAGTAATTTGGATATTTATATTTTATTCTCGATATGTACTTTGGTTTTAGGCAAAAGAACTCAATTTTTTGTAATTTCGAAACTTATATTTTATTTTGGATCCCTACTTTTGTTTTACAAAAAGAACTCAATATTTAGTAATTTAGATATTTATATTTTATTTTCGATCCGTACTTTTGGTTTTATGCAAAAGAACTCAATTTTTAATAATTTCGAAATAGATATATTATTTTTCATCCGTAGTTTTGTTTTACCAAAAAGAAACTCAATTTTTCATAATTTTGAAATTTATATTTTATTCTCGATACGTACTTTTGTTTCATGCAAAAGAACTCAATTTTTTGTAATTTTGAAATTGGTATTTTAGTTTGGATCCCTACTTTTTGTTTGACAAAAAGAACTCAATTTTTAATAATTTGGATATTTATATTTTATTCTCGATATTTACTTTGGTTTTATGCAAAAGAACTCAATTTTTAGTAATTTGGATATTTATATTTTATTCTCGATATGTACTTTGGTTTTATGCAAAAGAACTCAATTTTTTGTAATTTTGAAATTTATATTTTATTTTGGATCCCTACTTTTGTTTTACAAAAAGAACTCAATTTTTGGTAATTTGGATATTTATATTTTATTCTCGATATGTACTTTGGTTTTATGCAAAAGAACTCAATTTTTTGTAATTTTAAAATTGATATCTTATTTTGGATCCCTACTTTTGTTTTACAAAAGGAACTCAATTTTTAGTAATTTGGATATTTATATTTTACTTTCGATCCGTACTTTTGTTTTACAAAAAAAATTCACTTTTTAATAATTTTGAAATTGATATATTATTTTTCGTCCGTAGTTTTGTTTTATCACAAAGAAACTCAATTTTTCATAATTTTGAAATTTATATTTTATTCTCGATACGTACTTTTGTTTTATGCAAAAGAACTCAATTTTTTTTAATTTTGAAATTTATATTTTATTTTGGATCCCTACTTTTGTTTTACAAAAAGAACTCAATTTTTTGTAATTTGGATATATATATTTTATTCTCGATATGTACTTTGGTTTTCTGCAAAAGAACTCAATTTTTTGTAATTTCGAAATTTTTATTTTATTTTGGATCCCTACTTATGTTTTACAAAAAGAACTCAATTTTTAGTAATTTAGATATTTATATTTTATTTTCGATCCGTACTTTTGGTTTTATACAAAAGAACTCAATTTTTAATAATTTCGAAATAGATATATTATTTTTCATCCGTAGTTTTGTTTTACCAAAAAGAAACTCAATTTTTCATAATTTTGAAATTTATATTTTATTCTCGATACGTACTTTTGTTTCATGCAAAAGAACTCAATTTTTTGTAATTTTGAAATTGATATTTTAGTTTGGATCCCTACTTTTTGTTTTACAAAAAGAACTCAATTTTTAATAATTTGAATATTTATATTTTATTCTCGATATTTACTTTGGTTTTATGCAAAAGAACTCAATTTTTAGTAATTTGTATATTTATATTTTATTCTCGATATGTACTTTGGTTTTATGCAAAAGAACTCAATTTTTTGTAATTTTGAAATTTATATTTTATTTTGGATCCCTACTTTTGTTTTACAAAAAGAACTCAATTTTTAGTAATTTGTATATTTATATTTTATTCTCGATATGTACTTTGGTTTTATGCAAAAGAACTCAATTTTTTGTAATTTCGAAATTTTCATTTTATTTTGGATCCCTACTTATGTTTTACAAAAAGAACTCAATTTTTAGTAATTTAGATATTTATATTTTATTTTCGATACGTACTTTTGGTTTTATGCAAAAGAACTCAATTTTTAATAATTTTGAAATAGATATATTATTTTTCATCTGTAGTTTTGTTTTACCAAAAAGAAACTGAATTTTTCATAATTTTGAAATTTATATTTTATTCTTGATACGTACTTTTGTTTTATGCAAAAGAACTCAATTTTTTATAATTTCGAAATTGATATGTTATTTTGGAGCCCTACTTTTGTTTTACAAAAAACACTCAATTTTTAGTTATTTGGATATTTATATTTTATTCTGGATATGTACTTTGGTTTTATGCAAAAGAACTCAGTTTTTTGTAATTTCGAAACTTATATTTTATTCTGGATCCCTACTTTTGTTTTACAAAAAGAACTCAATTTTTAGTAATTTAGATATTTATATTTTATTTTCGATCCGTACTTTTGGTTTTATGCAAAAGAACTCAATTTTTAATAATTTCGAAATAGATATATTATTTTTCATCCGTAGTTTTGTTTTACCAAAAAGAAATCATAATTTTGAAATTTATATTTTATTCTCGATACGTACTTTTGTTTCATGCAAAAGAACTCAATTTTTTGTAATTTTGAAATTGATATTTTAGTTTGGATCCCTACTTTTTGTTTTACAAAAAGAACTCAATTTTTAATAATTTGGATATTTATATTTTATTCTCGATATTTACTTTGGTTTTATGCAAAAGAACTCAATTTTTAGTGATGTGGATATTTATATTTTATTCTCGATATGTACTTTGGTTTTATGCAAAAGAACTCAATTTTTTTATATTTTGAAATTGATATCTTATTTTCGATCCCTACTTTTGTTTTACAAAAGGAACTCAATGTTTAGTAATTTGGATATTTATATTTTACTTTCGATCCGTACTTTTGTTTTACAAAAAAAATTCACTTTTTAATAATTTTCAAATTGATATATTATTTTTCGTCCGTAGTTTTGTTTTACCAAAAAGAAAATCAATTTTTCATAATTTTGAAATTTATATTTTATTCTCGATATGTACTTTTGTTTTATGCGAAAGAACTCAATTTCTTATAATTTCGAAATTGATATTTTATTTTGGAGCCCTACTTTTGTTTTACAAAAAGAACTCGATTTTTAGTTATTGGATATTTATATTTTATTCTCGATATGTACTTTGGTTTTATGCAAAAGAACTCAATTTTTTGTAATTTCGAAATTTTTATTTTATTTTGGATCCCTACTTATGTTTTACAAAAAGAACTCAATTTTTAGTAATTTAGATATTTATATTTTATTTTCGATCCGTACTTTTGGTTTTATGCAAAAGAACTCAATTTTTAATAATTTCGAAATAGATATATTATTTTTCATCCGTAGTTTTGTTTTACCAAAAAGAAACTCAATTTTTCATAATTTTGAAATTTATATTTTATTCTCGATACGTACTTTTGTTTCATGCAAAAGAACTCAATTTTTTGTAATTTTGAAATTGATATTTTAGTTTGGATCCCTACTTTTTGTTTTACAAAAAAGAACTCAATTTTTAATAATTTGGATATTTATATTTTATTCTCGATATTTACTTTGGTTTTATGCAAAAGAACTCAATTTTTAGTAATTTGGATATTTATATTTTATTCTCGATATGTACTTTGGTTTTATGCAAAAGAACTCAATTTTTTGTAATTTTGAAATTTATATTTTATTTTGGATCCCTACTTTTGTTTTGCAAAAAGAACTCAATTTTTGGTAATTTGGATATTTATATTTTATTCTTGATATGTACTTTGGTTTTATGCAAAAGAACTCAATTTTTTGTAATTTTGAAATTGATATCTTATTTTGGATCCCTACTTTTGTTTTACAAAAGGAACTCAATTTTTAGTAATTTGGATATTTATATTTTACTTTCGATCCGTACTTTTGTTTAACAAAAAAAATTCACTTTTTAATAATTTTGAAATTGATATATTATTTTTCGTCCGTAGTTTTGTTTTACCAAAAAGAAACTCAATTTTTCATAATTTTGAAATTTATATTTTATTCTCGATACGTACTTTTGTTTTATGCAAAAGAACTCAATTTTTTATAATTTCGAAATTGATATTTTATTTTGGAGCCCTACTTTTGTTTTACAAAAAGAACTCAATTTTTAGTTATTTGGATATTTATATTTTATTCTCGATATGTACTTTGCTTTTATGCAAAAGAACTCAATTTTTAATAATTTCGAAATAGATATATTATTTTTTATCCGTAGTTTCGAAATAGGGTAATGCAAAAGAGGAAAGCCTAATGGCTTTAAACATATTATCAAGGATAATTGAGGGCCAATCTATGCTCACATTATTAAGGAATCCATACATTAGAAGAATGTCTTCCTTAGTAAGTTGGGCATGATTAGTGCCTCTTGCAACTAAAATCCAAACAATAACATAATGCAGCATTCTTTCATTTAACTTTACATTACCAACTTTATACAAGTTCTCAACTTGTAGGTTAGGATCCTTGCAGAATTTTCTGAATTCTACCAACTTGTTGAAGTCCTCAAAGCCATATGTGATGTTTATGCCTTGAGTTGAGAGACCAGCTACATTGTTCCACAAATCTTCATCAAAGAAGATCCTTACACCTTTCACTTTGGTGCTTGGGCTGGCTGTTCTTGATGTCAAGTTCATGTAGAACACTCTAACCAAATCTGGATAGAATGCCCTTCCATCTCCACAAAATGTTGTAGTCCACTTCCTACTAAAAATTCCTGAAATTGAAAACCATGAGATCTAAAAAATTCACAAGACAAGAATTTAGGGGTAAGAATTTTTCTATCCTTCCACTTGTTAACAAAGGCAATTTGCGGATCTTCATCCGAAATCCAACCAGCCTAGAGTTGGAGGTCTCCTTTCTTGAGAAGTCATTGGCTCCTTGCCCTTTCTCCTTGATGGCATCTTCCTTCTTCTTTGATCAGCCATTTCGGTGATATAAAAGACAAGAGAAATTGCACAACAAGATAATGGAATAACAGAGACAGACACAAAGAATTAAAATTCGCACAAGACGACAGAATAACAGCGAAAGCAAAGCAAGAGTGAGAGAGAGAGTGAGTGAGTCACTTTGATTCTCAAACCAGCTATTTATAGAATGAAATCCGGTTCATAAAACGTTGATTTAATGAAAATATATCCGTTGGGAATGGTGCATTTAATCGATTATATTCTCATTTAATCGATTATTTGCCTTCAAAAATTTTCCAGAAAACGAAAACCCAGAAATTTAATCGATTATGTGCATTCCTTAATCAATTAAATTGCTCCCCAGCGATTTAATCGATTATGTCATAAACTTAATCGATTATGTTTTAAAACATTTTCACAAACACCGCGTTTAATCGATTAATACACGAAACCTAATCGATTAAATACGTAAATTTTCGTAAAACGCTGAAATAACATCAAAATCAATAACAACACTTACCTGGAACCTTTCTAAGCTCATAAAATCTTACTTGAGATAAAAGATGTGGTAAATATGCCAACTCGTTGATGTTTTTACCTTCCTTCATAAACTTGATCACTTGCTAACTCATCACCAAAGAGGCCTTTTGGATATGGAACCAGCCTGCAATATAAACAAAAAAAAAATCCTGGTCCCCTAAAATTACTTATCAGAGTCCTTACGGGTTAGAAACAGATTTTCCTTTGGGAACCCATTTATATTTCCCATTAGGAACACTAAAACGTTTAATATTGCACCTATTAACAGACTGACCTTTATGCATACAATAAAAACATGTAGGAACATTTGTTCTTCTTGAGAAATATGCATTTTTATAAACTTTCTTTGTATAAACGTTTTGTTTAAAGGAATTAGAATTTTCAAAAACCTTATTTGAATTAGACGATTCTCCTTTCACAAAAACAGTTTTAGTAGGTTTATGATTATACCGAAATTATAACCAAAACACCTTTTTCATATAAACCTTTTGCACTTTCAAAACATTGTTTAAATTATTATTGCCCATCGTGATTTTTGAAAGAGATGTTTCAAGATAAGAAACCTTGTTAGCAAGAACACTACAATTTTCGCAAATAGGAATTTTGGTTTTGCATTTGCAAGGAATTTTCGTTGTTTCCAAATCATCTTTCAAAACGATTTTCTCTTGTTCCAAATCTGAAATTTTCTTTTCAAGACTCTTGTAGTCATTTTTTAATTTATTATAAACCGAAGAAAGCTTTTCAGATTTTTTACAAAGATTTAGAAATTCTTCAAGCAATTCATCATAATCATTTGGAAGATCGGAATCACTTACCTCATCGCACGTGGATTCCACATCATCATCCGCCATGAGACAAATGTTTGCTTCCTCTTCGATTCACTTGAACCTTCAGAAGAACTCACTTCATTGTCGTCCCAAGCGATATATGCTTTCTTCTTCTTTTTGAAGAACTTCTTGCTTTTCTTTTCCCTTTCTTCAGGTTTCTTGGAATTTGGGCAGTCTGCTCTCATGTGCCCCTTTTTGCCACAACCATAACATTTATAATTATTGTTAGCATTTGAACTTTCAAATTTCTTACCTTTCTTATGGTTGCTTTTCTTCTTGATGAACTTCTTGTATTTCTTTACAAATTTATCAAGATCATCGTCTTCTGAATCATTAGTATCACTACTCTCCTCTTTGTCGGATTCTGCTTTAAGAGCAATGCCTTTTCTCTTGACGTCTTCTTCTTCTCCTTTAAAACGTCCAAGTTCCATTTCATGTTCTCTGAGTTTCCCGAAGAGAGTTGTCATGTTCATGTTTGACAGGTTCTTTGATTCCGTGATGGCCGTCACTTTAGGTTGCCAAGTCCTGTCCAAAGATTTCAAAATTTTGACATTTAATTCTTCGATGATCGAATTTCTTACCTAATGCCTTGAGATGATTTACGATGTGAGTAAATCTCTTTGTACGTCACATATGGTTTCTCCTTTGCTCATACTGAACATTTCATATTCCCGAATCAAGGTGTTCTTCCTTGATCGTTTCACTTCTTCCGTTCCTTCATGTGTGACTTCTAGAGTGTCCCACATCTCCTTTGCAGTTGTGCAATCCGATAACCTGTAAAACTCATCAATGGTTAAGGCAGATGCTATCATGTTACACGCTCTTATGTCGCATTGATTCTGGTTGTGTCCTTGCTCCAATTTGCTTTCTTCTTAGGTACCTGGGCTTCTTCAACAACAACCATAGGAATAAAAGGACCATTTACAACAGCATCCCAAACGCCTTGATCATTAGACCTTAGAAAAATTTCCATCCTCTTTTTCCAAAAAGGATAGTTTTCACTGTAAAAGTGGTGGTCTATGAATAGATGCACCTTCAGACAAAAGTTTGATTTTTGTCCGCCATAAGGATCTTGTTTTTGAATAACTTTCAAAAACCAGCTTTGAGGCCAATTGTTAAATAAAGACGGCAGTGTAAAAACCAAGAGGGGGTGAATTGGGTTTTTAAAGAAATTTTCTCTTTTAAATAAATTTTCGGGTTTTGAAAAACTTTCAAAAACTTGGATGTGAATTTTTCCAATCCTTTGATTAACGCTGTTGGGATTAGCAATTGTAATAATGATCCACAAATAAAAGATAAAGAGAAAGAGAAAGAACACAGAGATTTATACTGGTTCGGATTAAGCCAATCCTACATCCAGTTCCCAACCACCACAAATCCGTGATGATTTTCCCCACTATCTTTAATTGAAATTACAAACACCAATTCATGCAATAACAAATAAAGATAAACGGAAACACCTCCTCAGACACACTAAGGATGAAACACCTCTCCAGACACACTGAGGATGAAACCCACCTCTCTTGACACACAAGAGATGAAACACCTCCCCAGACGCACTGAGGATGAAACCCACCTCTCTTGACACACAAGAGATGAAACACCTCCCTTAGAACAGATCCAAGGGATGAATTTTCCCTTTACAGAAAACAGTAAAAGAATACACTTGAAATGTGCTGGATAGAAAGCTTAAGCACAATGATCACCACTTCCAAAGACTTGATCAAACTGAAGAGAGCAGGAAAGCGGCTTTGAAAAAGCTAAGGCGCAGAAACACTTTGAAGATTTTGTGTGTTTTCAGATGTTTTAAACCTAAGACATTCTCTTTCATTTTATAATTCGAAAATGCTCCAAAGTTTCCATTCTTAGGTTGATTTAAAATTAATTTCGCAAAACGACTCATTTAATCGATTATATTAAAAGCTTAATCGATTATATCATGTTTAAAAACTGGAAAACAAATATCGCCTGATTTAATCGATTAGATTAAGGCCATAATCGATTATATTAACCCAGAATCAATATAATCGATTATCAAAGACACTTAATCGATTATTTTGCTCGTTAAACATTTTTAATTCAAATTTTAAGTTAAATAATCGATTATCTACGTATGGTAATCGATTAAAAGCGTAGAAAACGCTTTTGCGAGAAAACACCTTGCTCTCTTGTTTGGGAAGGTCTTGAATGGGATTTATGACTTACTCTTTTTATCCAACACCCAAAAGCAGAACCTTCTACCTTTGATCCTTCGACTCTTGAGAAAATCTTCATCAATCTTCTCTCTTGAAAGCTTTGAATGCTCTTTATGCCTTTCCTTACTTATCAAGCAACCTTCCTTTGTGAGATGGCACAAGTCTTTAAAGTTGATTGACACTTCCTAAAAACTTCATCATCAAAACTGTAGGTCTCCAAAAAAACTCTCGGACTTTAAATATGCCAACAATTGATATTTTATTCCCGATATGTACTTTGGGTTTATGCAAAAGAACTCAATTTTTTGTAATTTCGAAATTTATATTTTATTTTGGATCCCTACTTTTGTCTTACAAAAAGAACTCAATTTTGAGTAATTTGGATATTGATATTTTATTCTCGATATGTACTTTAGTTTTATGCAAAAGAACTCAATTTTTTGTAATTTCGAAATTGATATTTTATTTTGGATCCCTTCTTTTTGTTTTACAAAAAGAACTCAATTTTTAGTAATTTGGATATTTATATTTTATTCTCGATATGTACTTTGGTTTTATTCAAAAGAACTCAATTTTTTGTAATTTCGAAATTGATATTTTATTTTGGATCCCTACTTTTGTTTTACTAAAAGAACTCAATTTTTAGTAATTTGGATATTTATATTTTATTCTCGATATGTAGTTTGGTTTTATGCAATAGAACTCAATTTTTTGTAATTTCGAAATTTATATTTTATTTTGGATCCCTACTTTTGTTTTACAAAAAGAACTCAATTTTTAGTAATTTGGATATTTATATTTTATTTTCGATTCAGTACTTTTGTTTCACAAATAGAATTCAATTTTTAATAATTTTGACATTGATATATTATTTTTCATCCGTAGTTTTGTTTTTAAAAAAAAGAAACTGAATTTTTCATAATTTTGAAATTTATATTTTATTCTCGATACGTACTTTTGTTTTATGCAAAAGAACTCATTTTTTTGTAATTTCGAAATTGATATTTTATTTTGGATCCCGACTTTTGTTTTACAAAAAGAACTCAATTTTTAGTAATTTGGATATTTCTATTTTATTCTCGATATGTACTTTGGTTTTATACAAAAGAACTCAATTTTTAATAATTTCGAAATAGATATATTATTTTTTATCCAGTAGTTTCGAAATAGGGTAATGCAAAGAGGAAAGCCTAATGGCTTTAAACATATTATCAAGGATAATTGAGGGCCAATCTATGCTCACATTATTAAGGAATCCATACATTAGAAGAATGTCTTCCTTAGTAAGTTGGGCATGATTAGTGCCTCTTGCAACTAAAATCCAAACAATAACATAATGCAGACATTCTTTCATTTAACTTTACATTACCAACTTTATACAAGTTCTCAACTTGTAGGTTAGGATCCTTGCAGAATTTTCTGAATTCTACCAACTTGTTGAAGTCCTCAAAGCCATATGTGATGTTTATGCCTTGAGTTGAGAGACCAGCTACATTGTTCCACAAATCTTCATCAAAGAAGATCCTTACACCTTTCACTTTGGTGCTTGGGCTGGCTGTTCTTGATGTCAAGTTCATGTAGAACACTCTAACCAAATCTGGATAGAATGCCCCTTCCATCTCCACAAAATGTTGTAGTCCACTTCCTACTAAAAATTCCTGAAATTGAAAACCATGAGATCTAAAAAATTCACAAGACAAGAATTTAGGGGTAAGAATTTTTCTATCCTTCCACTTGTTAACAAAGGCAATTTGCAGATCTTCATCTGAAATCCAACCAGCTAGAGTTGGAGGTCTCCTTTCTTGAGAAGTCATTGGCTCCTTGCCCTTTCTCCTTGATGGCATCTTCCTTCTTCTTTGATCAGCCATTTCGGTGATATAAAAGACAAGAGAAATTGCACAACAAGATAATGGAATAACGAGACGAGCACAAAGAATTAAAATTCGCACAAGACGACAAATAACAGCCAGAAGCGAGCAAGAGTGAGAGAGAGAGTGAGTGAGTCACTTTGATTCTCAAACCAGCTATTTATAGAATGAAATCCGGTTCATAAAACGTTGATTTAATGAAAATATATCCGTTGGGAATGGTGCATTTAATCGATTATATTCTCATTTAATCGATTATTTGCCTTCAAAAATTTTCCAGAAAACGAAAACCCAGAAATTTAATCGATTATGTGCATTCCTTAATCAATTAAATTGCTCCCCAGCGATTTAATCGATTATGTCATAAACTTAATCGATTATGTTTTAAAACATTTTCACAAACACCGCGTTTAATCGATTAATACACGAAACCTAATCGATTAAATACGTAAATTTTCGTAAAACGCTGAAATAACATCAAAATCAATAACAACACTTACCTGGAACCTTTCTAAGCTCATAAAATCTTACTTGAGATAAAAGATGTGGTAAATATGCCAACTCGTTGATGTTTTTACCTTCCTTCATAAACTTGATCACTTGCTAACTCATCACCAAAGAGGCCTTTTGGATATGGAACCAGCCTGCAATATAAACAAAAAAAATCCTGGTCCCCTAAAATTACTTATCGAGTCCTTACGGGTTAGAAACAGATTTTCCTTTGGGAACCCATTTATATTTCCCATTAGGAACACTAAAGCGTTTAATATTGCACCTATTAACAGACTGACCTTTATGCATACAATAAAAACATGTAGGAACATTTGTTCTTCTTGAGAAATATGCATTTTTATAAACTTTCTTTGTATAAACGTTTTGTTTAAAGGAATTAGAATTTTCAAAAACCTTATTTGAATTAGACGATTCTCCTTTCACAAAAACAGTTTTAGTAGGTTTATGATTATACCTGAAATTATAACCAAAACACTTCTTTTTCATATAAACCTTTTTGCACTTTCAAAACATTGTTTAAATTATTATTGCCCATCGTGATTTTTGAAAGAGATGTTTCAAGATAAGAAACCTTGTTAGCAAGAACACTACAATTTTCGCAAATAGGAATTTTGGTTTTGCATTTGCAAGGAATTTTCGTTGTTTCCAAATCATCTTTCAAAACGATTTTCTCTTGTTCCAAATCTGAAATTTTCTTTTCAAGACTCTTGTAGTCATTTTTAATTTATTATAAACCGAAGAAAGCTTTTCAGATTTTTACAAAGATTTAGAAATTCTTCAAGCAATTCATCATAATCATTTGGAAGATCGGAATCACTTACCTCATCTGCACGTGGATTCCACATCATCATCCGCCATGAGACAAATGTTTGCTTCCTCTTCGATTCACTTGAACCTTCGGAAGAACTCACTTCATTGTCGTCCCAAGCGATATATGCTTTCTTCTTCTTTTGAAGAACTTCTTGCTTTTCTTTTCCCTTTCTTCGGGTTTCTTGGAATTTGGGCAGTCTGCTCTCATGTGCCCCTTTTTGCCACAACCATAACATTTATAATTATTGTTAGAATTTGAACTTTCAAATTTCTTACCTTTCTTATGGTTGCTTTTCTTCTTGATGAACTTCTTGTATTTCTTTACAAATTTATCAAGATCATCGTCTTCTGAATCATTAGTATCACTACTCTCCTCTTTGTCGGATTCCGCTTTAAGAGCAATGCCTTTTCTCTTGACGTCTTCTTCTTCTCCTTTAAAACGTCCAAGTTCCATTTCATGTTCTCTGAGTTTCCCGAAGAGAGTTGTCATGTTCATGTTTGACAGGTTCTTTGATTCCGTGATGGCCGTCACTTTAGGTTGCCAAGTCCTGTCCAAAGATTTCAAAATTTTGACATTTAATTCTTCGAGTATCGAATTTCTTACCTAATGCCTTGAGATGATTTACGATGTGAGTAAATCTCTTTTGTACGTCACATATGGTTTCTCCTTTGCTCATACGGAACATTTCATATTCCCGAATCAAGGTGTTCTTCCTTGATCGTTTCACTTCTTCCGTTCCTTCATGTGTGACTTCTAGAGTGTCCCACATCTCCTTTGCGAGTTGTGCAATCCGATAACCTGTAAAACTCATCAATGGTTAAGGCGAGATGCTATCATGTTACACGCTCTTATGTCGCATTGATTCTGGTTGTGTCCTTGCTCCAATTTGCTTTCTTCTTAGGTACCTGCGCTTCTTCAACAACAACCATAGGAATAAAAGGACCATTTACAACAGCATCCCAAACGCCTTGATCATTAGACCTTAGAAAAATTTCCATCCTCTTTTTCCAAAAAGGATAGTTTTCACTGTAAAAAGTGGTGGTCTATGAATAGATGCACCTTCGACAAAAGTTTGATTTTGTATGCGCCATAAGGATCTTGTTTTTGAATAACTTTCAAAAAACCAGCTCTGAGGCCAATTGTTAAATAAAGACGGCAGTGTAAAAACCAAGAGGGGGGGGTGAATTGGGTTTTTAAAGAAATTTTCTCTTTTAAATAAATTTTCAGGTTTTGAAAAACTTTCAAAAACTTGGATGTGAATTTTTCCAATCCTTTGATTAACGCTGTTGGGATTAGCAATTGTAATAATGATCCACAAATAAAAGATAAAGAGAAAGAGAAAGAACACAGAGATTTATACTTGGTTCGGATTAAGCCAATCCTACATCCGAGTTCCCAACCACCACAAATCCGTGATGATTTTCCCCACTATCTTTAATTGAAATTACAAACACCAATTCATGCAATAACAAATAAAGATAAACGGAAACACCTCCTCGGACACACTAAGGATGAAACACCTCTCCAGTACACATCGAGGATGAAACCCACCTCTCTTGACACACAAGAGATGAAACACCTCCCGGACGCATGCGAGGATGAAACCCACCTCTCTTGACACACAAGAGATGAAACACCTCCCTTAGAACAGATCCAAGGGATGAATTTTCCCTTTACAGAAAACAGTAAAAGAATACACTTGAAATGTGCTGGATAGAAAGCTTAAGCACAATGATCACCACTTCCAAAGACTTGATCAAGCCGAAGAGAGCGGGAAAGCGGCTTTGAAAAAGCTAAGGCGCGAAACACTTTGAATATTTTGTGTTTGTTCAGATGTTTTAAACCTAAGACATTCTCTTTCATTTTATAATTCGAAAATGCTCCAAAGTTTCCATTCTTAGGTTGATTTAAAATTAATTTCGCAAAAACGACTCATTTAATCGATTATATTAAAAGCTTAATCGATTATATCATGTTTAAAAACTGGAAAACAAATATCGTCTGATTTAATCGATTAGATTAAGGCCATAATCGATTATATTAACCCAGAATCAATATAATCGATTATCAAAGACACTTAATCGATTATTTTGCTCGTTAAACATTTTTAATTCAAATTTTAAGTTAAATAATCGATTATCTACGTATGGTAATCGATTAAAAGCGTAGAAAAACGTTTTTGCGAGAAAACACCTTGCTCTCTTGTTTGGGAAGGTCTTGAATGGGATTTATGACTTACTCTTTTTATCCAACACCCAAAAACAGAACCTTCTACCTTTGATCCTTCAGCTCTTGAGAAAATCTTCATCAATCTTCTCTCTTGAAAGCTTTGAATGCTCTTTATGCCTTTCCTTACTTATCAAGCAACCTTCCTTTGTGAGATGGCACAAGTCTTTAAAGTTGATTGACACTTCCTAAAAACTTCATCATCAAAACTGTAGGTCTCCAAAAAAAACTCTGGACTTTAAATATGCCAACAATTGATATTTTATTCCCGATATGTACTTTGGGTTTATGCAAAAGAACTCAATTTTTTGTAATTTCGAAATTTATATTTTATTTTGGATCCCTACTTTTGTCTTACAAAAAGAACTCAATTTTGAGTAATTTGGATATTGATATTTTATTCTCGATATGTACTTTAGTTTTATGCAAAAGAACTCAATTTTTTGTAATTTCGAAATTGATATTTTATTTTGGATCCCTTCTTTTTGTTTTACAAAAAGAACTCAATTTTTAGTAATTTGGATATTTATATTTTATTCTCGATATGTACTTTGGTTTTATTCAAAAGAACTCAATTTTTTGTAATTTCGAAATTGATATTTTATTTTGGATCCCTACTTTTGTTTTACTAAAAGAACTCAATTTTTAGTAATTTGGATATTTATATTTTATTCTCGATATGTAGTTTGGTTTTATGCAATAGAACTCAATTTTTTGTAATTTCGAAATTTATATTTTATTTTGGATCCCTACTTTTGTTTTACAAAAAGAACTCAATTTTTAGTAATTTGGATATTTATATTTTATTTTCGATTCGTACTTTTGTTTCACAAATAGAATTCAATTTTTAATAATTTTGACATTGATATATTATTTTTCATCCGTAGTTTTGTTTTTAAAAAAAAGAAACTGAATTTTTCATAATTTTGAAATTTATATTTTATTCTCGATACGTACTTTTGTTTTATGCAAAAGAACTCATTTTTTTGTAATTTCGAAATTGATATTTTATTTTGGATCCCGACTTTTGTTTTACAAAAAGAACTCAATTTTTAGTAATTTGGATATTTCTATTTTATTCTCGATATGTACTTTGGTTTTATACAAAAGAACTCAATTTTTAATAATTTCGAAATAGATATATTATTTTTTATCCGTAGTTTCGAAATAGGGTAATGCAAAAGAGGAAAGCCTAATGGCTTTAAACATATTATCAAGGATAATTGAGGGCCAATCTATGCTCACATTATTAAGGAATCCATACATTAGAAGAATGTCTTCCTTAGTAAGTTGGGCATGATTAGTGCCTCTTGCAACTAAAATCCAAACAATAACATAATGCAGCATTCTTTCATTTAACTTTACATTACCAACTTTATACAAGTTCTCAACTTGTAGGTTAGGATCCTTGCAGAATTTTCTGAATTCTACCAACTTGTTGAAGTCCTCAAAGCCATATGTGATGTTTATGCCTTGAGTTGAGAGACCAGCTACATTGTTCCACAAATCTTCATCAAAGAAGATCCTTACACCTTTCACTTTGGTGCTTGGACTGGCTGTTCTTGATGTCAAGTTCATGTAGAACACTCTAACCAAATCTGGATAGAATGCCCCTTCCATCTCCACAAAATGTTGTAGTCCACTTCCTACTAAAAATTCCTGAAATTGAAAACCATGAGATCTAAAAAATTCACAAGACAAGAATTTAGGGGTAAGAATTTTTCTATCCTTCCACTTGTTAACAAAGGCAATTTGCGAGATCTTCATCCGAAATCCAACCAGCCTAGAGTTGGAGGTCTCCTTTCTTGAGAAGTCATTGGCTCCTTGCCCTTTCTCCTTGATGGCATCTTCCTTCTTCTTTGATCAGCCATTTCGGTGATATAAAAGACAAGAGAAATTGCACAACAAGATAATGGAATAACAGAGACAGCACAAAGAATTAAAATTCGCACAAGACAGCAAATAACAGCAGAAACAGCAAGAGTGAGAGAGAGAGTGAGTGAGTCACTTTGATTCTCAAACCAGCTATTTATAGAATGAAATCCGGTTCATAAAACGTTGATTTAATGAAAATATATCCGTTGGGAATGGTGCATTTAATCGATTATATTCTCATTTAATCGATTATTTGCCTTCAAAAATTTTCCAGAAAACGAAAACCCAGAAATTTAATCGATTATGTGCATTCCTTAATCGATTAAATTGCTCCTCAGCTGATTTAATCGATTATGTCATAAACTTAATCGATTATGTTTTAAAACATTTTCACAAACACCGCGTTTAATCGATTAATACACGAAACCTAATCGATTAAATACGTAAATTTTCGTAAAGCACTGAAATAACATCAAAATCAATAACAACACTTACCTGGAACCTTTCTAAGCTCATAAAATCTTACTTGAGATAAAAGATGTGGTAAATATGCCAACTCGTTGATGTTTTTACCTTCCTTCATAAACTTGATCACTTGCTAACTCATCACCAAAGAGGCCTTTTGGATATGGAACCAGCCTGCAATATAAACAAAAAAAAATCCTGGTCCCCTAAAATTACTTATCAGAGTCCTTACGGGTTAGAAACAGATTTTCCTTTGGGAACCCATTTATATTTCCCATTAGGAACACTAAAACGTTTAATATTGCACCTATTAACAGATCGACCTTTATGCATACAATAAAAACATGTAGGAACATTTGTTTTTCTTGAGAAATATGCATTTTTATAAACTTTCTTTGTATAAACGTTTTGTTTAAAGGAATTAGAATTTTCAAAAACCTTATTTGAATTAGACGATTCTCCTTTCACAAAAACAGTTTTAGTAGGTTTATGATTATACCTGAAATTATAACCAAAACCTCGCTTTTCATATAAACCTTTTGCACTTTCAAAACATTGTTTAAATTATTATTGCCCATCGTGATTTTTGAAAGAGATGTTTCAAGATAAGAAACCTTGTTAGCAAGAACACTACAATTTTCGCAAATAGGAATTTTGGTTTTGCATTTGCAAGGAATTTTCGTTGTTTCCAAATCATCTTTCAAAACGATTTTCTCTTGTTCCAAATCTGAAATTTTCTTTTCAAGACTCTTGTAGTCATTTTTAATTTATTATAAACCGAAGAAAGCTTTTCAGATTTTTACAAAGATTTAGAAATTCTTCAAGCAATTCATCATAATCATTTGGAAGATCGTAATCACTTACCTCACTGCACGTGGATTCCACATCATCATCCGCCATGAGACAAATGTTTGCTTCCTCTTCCGATTCACTTGAACCTTCGAAGAACTCACTTCATTGTCGTCCCAAGCGATATATGCTTTCTTCTTCTTTTGAAGAACTTCTTGCTTTTCTTTTCCCTTTCTTCGAGTTTCTTGGAATTTGGGCGTACTGCTCTCATGTGCCCCTTTTGCCACAACCATAACATTTATAATTATTGTTAGAATTTGAACTTTCAAATTTCTTACCTTTCTTATGGTTGCTTTTCTTCTTGATGAACTTCTTGTATTTCTTTACAAATTTATCAAGATCATCGTCTTCCGAATCATTAGTATCACTACTCTCCTCTTTGTCGGATTCCGCTTTAAGAGCAATGCCTTTTCTCTTGACGTCTTCTTCTTCTCCTTTAAAACGTCCAAGTTCCATTTCATGTTCTCTGAGTTTCCCGAAGAGAGTTGTCATGTTCATGTTTGACAGGTTCTTTGATTCCGTGATGGCCGTCACTTTAGGTTGCCAAGTCCTGTCCAAAGATTTCAAAATTTTGACATTTAATTCTTCGATGATCGAATTTCTTACCTAATGCCTTGAGATGATTTACGATGTGAGTAAATCTCTTTTGTACGTCACATATGGTTTCTCCTTTGCTCATACTGAACATTTCATATTCCTGAATCAAGGTGTTCTTCCTTGATCGTTTCACTTCTTCCGTTCCTTCATGTGTGACTTCTAGAGTGTCCCACATCTCCTTTGCAGCTTGTGCAATCCGATAACCTCGTAAAACTCATCAATGGTTAAGGCGAGATGCTATCATGTTACACGCTCTTATGTCGCATTGATTCTGGTTGTGTCCTTGCTCCAATTTGCTTTCTTCTTAGGTACCTGCGCTTCTTCAACAACAACCATAGGAATAAAAGGACCATTTACAACAGCATCCCAAACGCCTTGATCATTAGACCTTAGAAAAATTTCCATCCTCTTTTTCCAAAAAGGATAGTTTTCACCGTAAAAAGTGGTGGTCTATGAATAGATGCACCTTCAGACAAAAGTTTGATTTTTGTCTCGCCATAAGGATCTTGTTTTTGAATAACTTTCAAAAACCAGCTCTGAGGCCAATTGTTAAATAAAGACGGCAGTGTAAAAACCAAGAGGGGGGGGTGAATTGGGTTTTTAAAGAAATTTTCTCTTTTAAATAAATTTTCAGGTTTTGAAAAACTTTCAAAAACTTGGATGTGAATTTTTCCAATCCTTTGATTAACGTTGTTGGGATTAGCAATTGTAATAATGATCCACAAATAAAAGATAAAGAGAAAGAGAAAGAACACAGAGATTTATACTCGGTTCGGATTAAGCCAATCCTACATCCAGCTTCCCAACCACCACAAATCCGTGATGATTTTCCCCACTATCTTTAATTGAAATTACAAACACCAATTCATGCAATAACAAATAAAGATAAACGGAAACACCTCCTCGGACACACTAAGGATGAAACACCTCTCCGTACTACATCGAGGATGAAACCCACCTCTCTTGACACACAAGAGATGAAACACCTCCCGGACGCATGCGAGGATGAAACCCACCTCTCTTGACACACAAGAGATGAAACACCTCCTTAGAACGGATCCAAGGGATGAATTTTCCCTTTACGTAAAAACAAGAAAAGAATACACTTGAAATGTGCCTGGATAGAAAGCTTAAGCACAATGATCACCACTTCCAAAGACTTGATCAAACCGAAGAGAGCGGGAAAGCGGCTTTGAAAAAGCTAAGGCGCGAAACACTTTGAATATTTTGTGTTTGTTCAGATGTCTTAAACCTAAGACATTCCCTTTCATTTTATAATTCGAAAATGCTCCAAAGTTTCCATTCTTAGGTTGATTTAAAATTAATTTCGCAAAAACGACTCATTTAATCGATTATATTAAAAGCTTAATCGATTATATCATGTTTAAAAACTGGAAAACAAATATCGTCTGATTTAATCGATTAGATTAAGGCCATAATCGATTATATTAACCCAGAATCAATATAATCGATTATCAAAGACACTTAATCGATTATTTTGCTCGTTAAACATTTTTAATTCAAATTTTAAGTTAAATAATCGATTATCTACGTATGGTAATCGATTAAAAGCGTAGAAAAACGTTTTTGCGAGAAAACACCTTGCTCTCTTGTTTGGGAAGGTCTTGAATGGGATTTATGACTTACTCTTTTTATCCAACACCCAAAAACAGAACCTTCTACCTTTGATCCTTCAGCTCTTGAGAAAATCTTCATCAATCTTCTCTCTTGAAAGCTTTGAATGCTCTTTATGCCTTTCCTTACTTATCAAGCAACCTTCCTTTGTGAGATGGCACAAGTCTTTAAAGTTGATTGACACTTCCTAAAAACTTCATCATCAAAACTGTAGGTCTCCAAAAAAAACTCTGGACTTTAAATATGCCAACAATTGATATTTTATTCCCGATATGTACTTTGGGTTTATGCAAAAGAACTCAATTTTTTGTAATTTCGAAATTTATATTTTATTTTGGATCCCTACTTTTGTCTTACAAAAAGAACTCAATTTTGAGTAATTTGGATATTGATATTTTATTCTCGATATGTACTTTAGTTTTATGCAAAAGAACTCAATTTTTTGTAATTTCGAAATTGATATTTTATTTTGGATCCCTTCTTTTGTTTTACAAAAAGAACTCAATTTTTAGTAATTTGGATATTTATATTTTATTCTCGATATGTACTTTGGTTTTATGCAAAAGAACTCAATTTTTTGTAATTTCGAAATTGATATTTTATTTTGGATCCCTACTTTTGTTTTACTAAAAGAACTCAATTTTTAGTAATTTGGATATTTATATTTTATTCTCGATATGTAGTTTGGTTTTATGCAATAGAACTCAATTTTTTGTAATTTCGAAATTTATATTTTATTTTGGATCCCTACTTTTGTTTTACAAAAAGAACTCAATTTTTAGTAATTTGGATATTTATATTTTATTTTCGATTCGTACTTTTGTTTCACAAATAGAATTCAATTTTTAATAATTTTGACATTGATATATTATTTTTCATCCGTAGTTTTGTTTTTAAAAAAAAGAAACTGAATTTTTCATAATTTTGAAATTTATATTTTATTCTCGATACGTACTTTTGTTTTATGCAAAAGAACTCATTTTTTTGTAATTTCGAAATTGATATTTTATTTTGGATCCCGACTTTTGTTTTACAAAAAGAACTCAATTTTTAGTAATTTGGATATTTCTATTTTATTCTCGATATGTACTTTGGTTTTATACAAAAGAACTCAATTTTTTGTAATTTCGAAATTGATATTTTATTTTGGATCCCTACTTTTGTTTTACAAAAAGAACTCTATTTTTAGTAATTTGGATATTGTTATTTTATTCCCGATATGTACTTTGGGTTTATGCAAAAGAACTCAATTTTTTGTAATTTCGAAATTTATATTTTATTTTGGATCCCTACTTTTGTTTTACAAAAAGAACTCAATTTTTAGTAACTTGGATATTGATATTTCATTCTGGATATGTACTTTGGTTTTATGCAAAAGAACTCAATTTTTTGTAATTTCGAAATTGATATTTTTTTTTGGATCCCTACTTTTTTTTTACAAAAAGAACTCAATTTTTAGTAATTTGGATATTTATATTTTATTCTCTATTCGTACTTTTGTTTTACAAAAAAATTCAATTTTTAATAATTTCGAAATTGATATATTATTTTTCATCCGTAGTTTTGTTTTACAAAAAGAAACTCAATTTTTCATAATTTTGAAATTTATATTTTATTCTCGATATGTACTTTTGTTTTATGCAAAAGAACTCAATTTTTTGTAATTTCGAAATTTATATTTTATTTTGGATTCCTACTTTTGTTTTACAAAAAGAACTCAATTTTTAGTAATTTGGATATTTATATTTTATTTTTGATCCGTACTTTTGTTTCACAAATAGAATTCAATTTTTAATAATTTTGAAATTGATAAATTATTTTTCATCCGTAGTTTTGTTTTACAAAAAAGAAACTCAATTTTTCATAATTTTGAAATTTATATTTTATTCTCGATACGTACTTTTGTTCTATGCAAAAGAACTCAATTTTTTGTAATTTCGAAATTGATATTTTATTTTGGATCCCTACTTTTGTTTTACTAAAAGAACTCAATTTTTAGTAATTTGGATACTTATATTTTATTCTCGATATGTACTTTGGTTTTATGCAAAAGAACTCAATTTTTTGTAATTTCGAAATTTATATTTTATTTTGGATCTCTACTTTTGTTTTACAAAAAGAACTCAATTTTTAGTAATTTGGATATTTATATTTTATTTTCGATCCGTACTTTTGTTTCACAAAAAGAATTCAATTTTTAATAATTTTGAAATTGATATATTATTTTTCATTCGTAGTTTTGTTTTACAAAAAGGAAACTTAATTTTTCATAATTTTGAAATTTATATTTTATTCTCGATACGTACTTTTGTTTTATGCAAAAGAACTCAATTTTTTGTAATTTCAAAATTGATATTTTATTTTGGTTACCTATGTTGGCATATTTCAAGACCAGAGTTTTATGGAGACCTACAGTTTTGATGATGAAGTTTTTAGAAAGTTTCAATCAACATTAAAGACTTGTGTCATCTCACAAAGGAAGGTCGCTTGATAGGAAAGGAAAGGCATAAAGAGCATTCAAAGCTTTCAAGAGAGAAGATTGATGAAGATTTTCTCAAGAGTCGAAGGATCAAAGGTAGATGGTTCTGTTTTTGGGTGTTGGATAAAAAGAGTAAGTCATAAATCCCATTCAAGACCTTCCCAAACAAGAGAGCAAGGTGTTTTCTCGCAAAAATGTTTTTCTACGCTTTTAATCGATTACCATACGTAGATAATCGATTATTTTAACTTAAAATTTGAATTAAAAATGTTTAACGAGCAAAATAATCGATTAAGTGTCTTTGATAATCGATTATATTGATTCTGGTTAATATAATCGATTATGGCCTTAATCTAATCGATTAAATCAGACGATTTCAGTTTTCCAGTTTTTAAACATGATATAATTGATTAAGCTTTTAATATAATCGATTAAATGAGTCGTTTTGCGAAATTAATACTAAATCAACCTAAGAATGGAAACTTTGGAGCATTTTCGAATTATAAAATGAAAGAGAATGTCTTAGGTTTAACACATCTAAACAAACACAAAATATTCAAAGTGTTTCACGCCTTAGCTTTTTCAAAGCCGCTTCCCGCTTCTCTTCGGCTTGATCAAGTCTTTGGAAGTGGTGATCATTGTGCTTAAGCTTTCTATCCAAGCACATTTCAGTGTATTCTTTTACTTGTTTTTCGTAAAGGGAAAATTCATCCCTTGGATCCGTTCTAAGGGAGGTGTTTCATCTCTTGTGTGTCAAGAGAGGTGGGTTTCATCCTCGGTGTGTCCGGGGAGGTGTTTCATCCTTAGTGTGTCCGAGGAGGTGTTTCCGCTTATCTTTATTTGTTATTGCGAGGAATTGGTGTTTGTAATTTCAATTAAAGATAGTGGGAAAATCATCACGGATTTGTGGTGGTTGGGAACTGGACGTAGGATTGGCTTAATCCGAATCAGTATAAATCTCTGTGTTCTTTCTCTTTCTCTTTATCTTTTAATTGTGGATCATTATAACAATTGCTAATCCCAACAGCGTTAATCAAAAGATTCAAAAAATTCACATACAAGTTTTTGAAAGTTTTTCAAAACCTGAAAATTTATTTGAAAGAGAAAATTTCTTTAAAAACCCAATTCACCCTCCCCTCTTGGTTTTTACACTGCCGTCTTTATTTAACACCCTACTTTTGTTTTACAAAAAGAAATCAATTTTTAGTAATTTGGATATATATATTTTATTCTCGATGTGTACTTTGATTTTATGCAAGAGAACTCAATTTTTTGTAATTTCGAAATTTGTATTTTATTTTGGATCCCTACTTTTCTTTTACAAAAAGAACTCAATTTTTAGTAATTTGGATATTTATATTTTATTTTCGATCCTTACTTTTGTTTCACAAATAGAATTCAATTTTTAAATATTTCGAAATTGATATATTATATTTCATCCGTAGTTTTGTTTTACAAAAAAGAAACTCAATTTTTCATAATTTTGAAATTTATATTTTATTCTCGATACGTACTTTTGTTTTACGCAAAAGAACTCAATTTTTTGTAATTTCGAAATTGATATTTTATTTTGGATCCGTGTTGGCATATTTCAAATCCAGAGTTTTTATGAAGACCTACAGTTTTGATGATGAAGTTTTTTAGGAAGTTTCAATCAACATTTAAGACTTGTGTCATCTCACAAAGGAAGGTTGCTTGATAAGAAAGGAAAGGCATAAAGAGCATTCAAAGCTTTCAAAAGAGAAGATTGATGAAGATTTTCTAAAAGAGCTGAAAGATCAAAGATAGAAGGTTCTGTTTTGGGTGTTGAATAAAAAGAGTAAGTCATAAATCCCATTCAAGACCTTCCCAAACAAGAGAGCAAGGTGTTTTCTCGCAAAAACGTTTTTCTACGCTTTTAATCGATTACCATACGTAGATAATCGATTATTTGACTTAAAATTTGTTTTAAAAATGTTTAACGAGCTAAATAATCGATTAAGTGTCTTTGATAATCGATTATATTGATTCTCGGGTTAATATAATCGATTATGGCCTTAATCTAATCGATTAAATCGAGGCGATTTCAGTTTTCCAGCTTTTTAAACATGATATAATCGATTAAGCTTTTAACATAATCGATTAAATGAGTCGCTTTTTGCGAAATTAATTCTAAATCAACCTAAGAATGGAAACTTTGGAGCATTTTCGTATTATAAAATGAAAGAGAATGTCTTAGGTTTAACACATCTGAACAAACACGAAATATTCAAAGTGTTTCTGCGCCTTAGCTTTTTTAAAGCCGCTTTCCTGCTCTCTTCGGTTTGATCAAGTCTTTGGAAGTGGTGATCATTGTGCTTAAGCTTTCTATTCAGCACATTTCGGGTGTATTCTTTTACTTGTTTTTCAGTAAAGGGAAAATTCATCCCTTGGATCTGCTTCTAAGGGAGGTGTTTCATCTCTTGTGTGTCAAGAGAGGTGGGTTTCATCCTCGAGTGTGTCTGGGGAGGTGTTTCATCCTTAGTTTGTCTGAGGAGGTGTTTCTTTATCTTTATTTTGTTATTGCATGAATTGGTGTTTGTAATTTCAATTTAAAGATAGTGGGAAAATCATCACGGATTTGTGGTGGTTGGGAACTGGATGTAGGATTGGCTTAATCCGAACCAGTATAAATCTCTGTGTTCTTTCTCTTTCTCTTTATCTTTTATTTGTGGATCATTATTACAATTGCTAATCCCAACCGCGATAATCAAAGGATTGGAAAAATTCACATTCAAGTTTTCAAAAGTTTTTTTAAAACCAAAAAAAATTTATTTGAAAGAGAAAATTTCTTTAAAAACCCAATTCACCCCCCCCCCTCTTGGTTTTTACACTGCCATCTATATTTAACAATTGGTATCAGAGCTGGTTTTTTGAAAGTTATTCAAAAACAAGATCCTTATGGCAGACAAAAATCAAACTTTTGCTGAAGGTGCATCTATCTATAGACCACCACTTTTTACAGGTGAAAACTATCCCTTTTGGAAAAAGAGGATGGAAATTTTTCTAAGGTCTAATGATCAAGGCGTTTGGGATGCTGTTGTAAATGGTCCTTTTATTCCTATGGTTGTTGTTGAAGAAGCGCAGGTACCTAAGAAGAAAGCAAATTGGAGCAAGGATGAATACAACCAAAATCAATGCGATATAAGGGCATGTAACATGATAGCATCTGCCTTAACAATTGATGAGTTTTACAGGTTATCGGATTGCACAACTGCCAAGGAGATGTGGGACACTCTAGAAGTCACACATGAAGGAACGGAAGAAGTGAAACGATCAAGGAAGAACACCTTGATTCAGGAATATGAAATGTTCCGTATGAGCAAAGGAGAAACCATATGTGACGTACAAAAGAGATTTACTCACATCGTAAATCATCTCAAGGCATTAGGTAAGAAATTCGATACTGAAGAATTAAATGTCAAAATTTTGAAATCTTTGGACAGGACTTGGCAACCTAAAGTGACGGCCATCACGGAATCAAAGAACACCGTCAAACATGAACATGACAACTCTCTTCGGAAACTCGAGAGAACATGAAATGGAACTTGGACGCTTTAAAGGAGAAGAAGAAGAGCGTCAAGAGAAAAGGCATTGCTCTTAAAGCGTAATCCGACAAAGAGGAGAGTAGTGATACTAATGATTCGAAGACGATGATCTTGATAAATTTGTAAAGAAATACAAGAAGTTCATCAAGAAGAAAAACAACCATAAGAAAGGTAAGAAATTTGAAAGTTCAAATTCTAACAATAATTATAAATGTTATGGTTGTGGCAAAAGGGGCACATGAGAGCGGATCGCCCAAATTCCAAGAAACCCGAAGAAAGGAAACGAAAAGCAAGAAGTTCTTCAAAAGAAGAAGAAAGCATATATCGCTTGGGACGACAATGAAGTGAGTTCTTCTGAAGGTTCAAGTGAATCAGAAGAGGAAGCAAACATTTGTCTCATGGCAGATGATGATGTGAAATCCACGTGCAAGTGAGGTAAGCGATTCCGATCTCCCTAATGATTATGATGAATTGCTTGAAGAATTTCTTAGCCTTTGTAAAAATCGAAAAGCTTTCTTCGGTTTACAATAAATTGAAAAATGATTATAAGATTCTTGAAAAGAAAATAATTGATTTGGAAGAAGAAAACAAGGTTTTGAAAGATGATTTGGAAACAGCGAAAATCCCTTGCAAATGCAAAACCAAAATTCCTATTTGCGAAAACTGTAATGATCTTGCAAATAAAGTTTCTTATCTTGAAACATCTCTTTCAAAAATCACGATGGGCAATAATAATTTAAACAATGTTTTGAAAGTGCAAAAAGGTTTATATGAAAAAGCAGGTCTTGGTTATAATTTCAGGTATAATCATAAACCTACTAAAACTGTTTTTGTGAAAGGAGAATCGTCTAATTCAAATAAGGTTTTTGAAAATTCTAATTCCTTTAAACAAAACGTGCCTACAAAGAAGTTTTATAAAAATGCATATGTTTCAAGGAAAACAAATGTTCCTACATGTTTTTACTGTATGCATAAAGGTCATTCGGTTAATAGATGCAATATTAAACGTTTTAGTGTTCCTAATGGGAAATATAAATGGGTTCCCAAAGGAAAATCTGTTTCTAACCCGTGAGGACCCTGATAAGTAATTTTAGGGGACCAGGATTTTTCTTGTTTATATTGCAGGCTGGTTCCAATTTCAAAAAGGCCTCTTCCGTGTTGAAACAACAAGTGATCAAGTTTATGAAAGGAAGCAAAAACATCAACTAGTTGGCATATTTACCAATCTTTTATCTCAAGTAAGATTTTATGAGCTTAGAAAGGTTCCAGGTAAGTGTTGTTGTTGTTTTTGATGATATTTCAGCGTTTTACGAAAATTTACGTATTTAATCGATTAGGTTTCGTGTGTTAATCGATTAAACGCGGTGTTTATGAAAATGTTTTAAAAAATAATCGATTACGTTTATAACATAATCGATTAAATCGCTGAGGAGCAATTTAATCGATTAAGGAATGCACATAATCGATTAAATTTCTGGGTTTTCGTTTTCTGGAAAATTTTTGAAGGAAAATAATCGATTAAATGGTAATATAATCGATTAAATGCACCGTTCTGTGTTTTTCTGAAAATCTGATTTTCGAACGTTGGCCATGTTTTCACGTGTTTTGTCTTTTTCAAACGGTTATATTCGTTCCCAACGGATATATTTTCATTAAATCAATGATTTATGACCCGGATTTCATTCTATAAATAGCTGGTTTGAGAATCAAAGTGACTCACTCACTCTCTCTCTCACTCTTGCTGTTTCTGCTGTTCTTTGCTGTCTTGTGCGAATTTTAATTCTCTGTGCTGTCTTTATTATTCCATTATTTTGTTGTGCAATTTCTCTTGTCTTTTATATCAACGAAATGGCTGATCAAAGAAGAAGGAAGATGCCATCAAGGAGAAAGGGCAAGGAGCCCATGACTTCTCAAGAAAGGAGACCTCCAACTCTAGCTGGTTGGATTTCAGATGAGGATCTCCAAATTGCCTTTGTTAACAAGTGGAAGGATAGAAAAATTCTTACTCCTAAATTCTTGTCTTGTGAATTTTTTAGATCTCATGGTTTTCAATTTCAGGAATTTTTAGTAGGAAGTGGACTACAAAAATTTGTGGAGATGGAAGGAGCTTTCTACCCAGATTTGGTAAGAGTATTCTACATGAACTTAACTTCAAGAACTGCCAGCCCAAGCACCAAAGTGAAGGGTGTAAGGATCTTCTTTGATGAAGATTTGTGGCACAATGTAGCTGGTCTATCAACTCAAGGAATAAACATCACATATGGGTTTGAAGACTTCAACAAGTTGGTAGAATTCAGAAAATTCTGCAAGGATCCTAACTTACAAGTTGAGAACTTGTACAAAGTTGGTAATGTTAAGTTAAATGAAAGAATGCTGCATTATGTTATTGTTTGGATTTTAGTTGCAAGAGGCACTAATCATGCCCAACTTACTAAGGAAGACATCCTTCTTATGTATGGATTCCTTAATAATGTGAGCATAGATTGGCCCTCAATTATTCTTGATAATATGTTTAAAGCCATTAGGCTTTCCTCTTTTGCATTACCCTATGCTGTGTTTGTTTCTAAGATTTTAGAATACAAAGGTGTTGATCTTGAAGGGGAGAATAAACAGATTTTGCTAAGCAATAGCAAAATTGGTAAAAATGTTCTAAGGCATATGGGCCTTATAGAACAAGGCAACAGGTTCACTCAAAGAGAAGAAGGAGCTGCTGCCATGGAAGAAGATGATGAAGACCAACCTCAACCTCCACCCCAATTTCAACCTCAACCAGGATCAATGGAGGAGCTTCTCATATCAAGAATGGATTCTATGATGAGTCTTCACTCCAAGGAATTTCAAGGCCTATCTCATCAACTCTCAAGGCTTAATAGAAGAATGTATAGAGTTGAAAGAAAGATGGAAATTGAAGATTTATCTCCTGAAGAAGATAATACAACATCCTCGAGAGGCAAACAGACCAGAGAAATGATGAGGAAGATGAAGAAGATAGTGAAGAAACTGAATAAGCTACAAGTTTTTCATTATTTTCCAGCTGCTGTATTTTTTTTTCTCTCTATTATTTTCTGTGTATTAATTTGCTTCTGCTGTAATTATCTCTGAAAATGTAATCTTTTTGAAAATGATAAAAATAAAGGGGGAGAAAATATTTGTCTTGATTGAAAATCTGTCTAGTTAATATAGCCTTTAAGAAAATTAATTTCAAGGGGAGATTTAGGAAATAATTCAAATAAGTGCCTTATATAGCTTAAACAATTAAGAGCATAGTTTAAGGGGGAGCTTTTAGAAATAATTTCCACTCATTAATCTCTTGAAATCTCTTTTTCAAAATTCAAATTGAAACTTAAATGCTATATGACTGCCTATTTTATTTCCTTTGTGGACTAATATTTATGATGGAGATATCCATACATTATTTTTCAAGATTTTCAGGATATTATCACAAGTCTCTAGGTTTCTTTTTATCATCATCAAAAAGGGGGAGATTGTTGGCATATTTCAAATCCAGAGTTTTTATGAAGACCTACAGTTTTGATGATGAAGTTTTTTAGGAAGTTTCAATCAACATTTAAGACTTGTGTCATCTCACAAAGGAAGGTTGCTTGATAAGAAAGGAAAGGCATAAAGAGCATTCAAAGCTTTCAAAAGAGAAGATTGATGAAGATTTTCTAAAAGAGCTGAAAGATCAAAGATAGAAGGTTCTGTTTTGGGTGTTGAATAAAAAGAGTAAGTCATAAATCCCATTCAAGACCTTCCCAAACAAGAGAGCAAGGTGTTTTCTCGCAAAAACGTTTTTCTACGCTTTTAATCGATTACCATACGTAGATAATCGATTATTTGACTTAAAATCTGTTTTAAAAATGTTTAACGAGCTAAATAATCGATTAAGTGTCTTTGATAATCGATTATATTGATTCTGGGTTAATATAATCGATTATGGCCTTAATCTAATCGATTAAATCAGACGATTTCAGTTTTCCAGTTTTTAAACATGATATAATCGATTAAGCTTTTAACATAATCGATTAAATGAGTCGCTTTTGCGAAATTAATTCTAAATCAACCTAAGAATGGAAACTTTGGAGCATTTTCGTATTATAAAATGAAAGAGAATGTCTTAGGTTTAACACATCCGAACAAACACGAAATATTCAAAGTGTTTCGCGCCTTAGCTTTTTTAAAGCCGCTTTCTGCTCTCTTCAGTTTGATCAAGTCTTTGGAAGTGGTGATCATTGTGCTTAAGCTTTCTATCCAGCACATTTCAGGTGTATTCTTTTACTGTTTTTCTGTAAAGGGGAAAATTCATCCCTTGGATCTGTTCTAAGGGAGGTGTGTTCATCTCTTGTGTGTCAAGAGAGGTGGGTTTCATCCTCAGTGTGTCTGGGGAGGTGTTTCATCCTTAGTTTGTCTGAGGAGGTGTTTCTTTATCTTTATTTTGTTATTGCATGAATTGGTGTTTGTAATTTCAATTTAAAGATAGTGGGAAAATCATCACGGATTTGTGGTGGTTGGGAACTGGATGTAGGATTGGCTTAATCCGAACCAGTATAAATCTCTGTGTTCTTTCTCTTTCTCTTTATCTTTTATTTGTGGATCATTATTACAATTGCTAATCCCAACCGCGATAATCAAAGGATTGGAAAAATTCACATTCAAGTTTTCAAAAGTTTTTTTTAAAACCTGAAAATTTATTTGAAAGAGAAAATTTCTTTAAAAACCCAATTCACCCCCCCTCTTGGTTTTTACACTGCCATCTATATTTAACAATCCGTACTTTTGTTTTACAAAAAGAAATCAATTTTTAGTAATTTGGATATTTCTATTTTATTCTTGATACGTACTTTCGTTTTGTGCAAAAGAACTCAATTTTTTGTAATTTCGAAATTTATATTTTATTTTGGATCCCTACTTTTGTTTTACAAAAAGAACTCATTTTTTAGTAATTTGGATATTTATATTTTATTTTCGATCCGTACTTTTGTTTCACTAAAAGAATTCAATTTTTAATAATTTCGAAATTGATATATTATTTTTCATCCATAGTTTTGTTTTACAAAAAAGAAACTTAATTTTTCATAATTTTGAAATTTATATTTTATTCTCGATGCGTACTTTTGTTTTATGCAAAAGAACTAAATTTTTTCTAATTTCGAAATTGATATTTTATTTTCGATCCCTGCTTTTGTTTTACAAAAAGAACTCAATTTTTAGTAATTTGGATATTTATATTTTATTCTCGCTATGTACTTTGGTTTTATGCAAAAGAACTCAATTTTTTGTAATTTCGAAATTTATATTTTATTTTGGATCCCTACTTTTGTTTTACAAAAAGAACTCATTTTTTAGTAATTTGGATATTTATATTTTATTTTCGATCCATACTTTTGTTTCACAAATAAAATTCACTTTTTAAATATTTCGAAATTGATATATTGTTTTTCATCCGTAGTTTTATTTTACAAAAAAGAAACTGAATTTTTCATAATTTTGAAATTTATATTTTATTCTCGATACGTACTTTTGTTTTATGCAGAAGAACTCAATTTTTTGTAATTTCGAAATTGATATTTTATTTTGGATCACTACTTTTGTTTTACAAAAAGAACTCAATTTTTAGTGATTTGGATATTTATATTTTATTCTGGATACGTACTTTGGTTTTGTGCAAAAGAACTCAATTTTTTGTAATTTCGAAATTGATATTTTATTTTGGATCCCTACTTTTGTTTTACAAAAAGAACTCAATTTTTAGTAATTTGGATATTTATATTTTATTCTCGATATGTACTTTGGTTTTATGCAAAAGAACTCAATTTTTTGTAATCTCGAAATTGATATTTTATTTTGGATCCCTACTTTTCTTTTACAAAAAGAACTCAATTTTTAGTAATTTGGATATTTATATTTTATTCTCGATATGTACTGTGGTTTTATGCAAAAGAACTCAATTTTTTGTAATTTCGAAATTGATATTTTATATTGGATCCCTACTTTTGTTTTACAAAAAAGAACTCAATTTTTAGTAATTTGGATATTTATATTTTATTCTCGATATGTACTTTAGTTTTATGCAAAAGAACTCAATTTATTGTAATTTTGAAATTTATATTTTATGTTGGATCCCTACTTTTGTTTTACAAAAAGAACTCAATTTTTAGTAATTTTGATATTTATATTTTATTTTCGATCCGTACTTTTGTTTCACAACAAGAATTCAATTTTTAATAATTTCGAAATTGATATATTATTTTTCATCCGTTGTTTTGTTTTACAAAAAAGAAACTCAATTTTTCATAATTTTGAAATTTATATTTTATTCTCGATACGTAGTTTTGGTTTATGCAGAGGAACTCAATTTTTTGTAATTTCGATATTGATATTTTATTTCGGATCCCTACTTTTGTTTTACAAAAAGAACTCAATTTTTAGTAATTTTAATATTTATATTTTATTCTCGATATGTACATTGGTTTTATGCAAAAGAACTCAATTTTTTGTAATTTCGAAATTGATATTTTATTTTGGATCCCTACTTTTGTTTTACAAAAAGAACTCAATTTTTAGTAATTTGAATACTTATATTTTATTCTCGATACGTACTTTGGTTTTATGCAAAAGAACTCAATTTTTTGTAATTTCCAAATTTATATTTTATTTTGGATCCCTACTTTTGTTTCACAAAAAGAACTCAATTTTTAGTAATTTGGATATTTATATTTTATTTTCGATCCGTACTTTTGTGTCACAAATAGAATTCAATTTTTAATAATTTCGAAATTGATATATTATTTTTCGTCCGTAGTTTTGTTTTACAAAAAAGAAACTCAATATTTCATAATTTTGAAATTTATATTTTATTGTCGATACGTACTTTTGTTTTATGCAAAAGAACTCAATATTCTGTAATTTCGCAATTGATATTTTATTTTGGATCCCTACTTTTGTTTTACAAGAAGAACTCAATTTTTAGTAATTTGGATATTTATATTTTATTCTCGATATGTATTTTCATTTTATGCAAAAGAACTCAATTTTTTGTAATTTCGAAATTGATATTTTATTTTGGATCCCTACTTTTGTTTTACAAAAAGAACTCAATTTTTAGTAATTTGGACATTGATATTTATATTTTATTTTCGATCCTTACTTTTGTTTCACAAATAGAATTCAATTTTTAAATATTTCGAAATTGATATATTATTTTTCATTCGTAGTTTTGTTTTACAAAAAAGAAACTCAATTTTTCATAATTTTGAAATTTATATTTTATTCTCGATACGTAGTTTTGGTTTATGCAGAGGAACTAAATTTTTTGTAATTTCGATATTGATATTTTATTTCGGATCCCTACTTTTGTTTTACAAAAAGAACTCAATTTTTAGTAATTTTAATATTCATATTTTATTCTCGATATGTACATTGGTTTTATGCAAAAGAACTCAATTTTTTGTAATTTCGAAATTGATATTTTATTTTGGATCCCTACTTTTCTTTTACAAGAGGAACTCAATTGTTAGTAATTTGGATATTTATATTTTATTCTCGATATGTACTTTGGATTTATGCAAAAGAACTCAATTTTTGTAATTTCGAAATTTATATTTTATTTTGGATCCCTACTTTTGTTTTACAAAAAGAACTCAATTTTTAGTAATTTGGATATTTATATTTTATTCTCGATACGTACTTTGGTTTTATGCAAAAGAACTCAATTTTTTGTAATTTCCAAATTTATATTTTATTTTGGATCCCTACTTTTGTTTCACAAAAAGAACTCAATTTTTAATAATTTGGATATTTATATTTTATTTTCGATCCGTACTTTTGTGTCACAAATAGAATTCAATTTTTAATAATTTCGAAATTGATATATTATTTTTTATCCGTAGTTTTGATTTACAAAAAAGAAACTCAATATTTCATAATTTTGAAATTTATATTTTATTGTCGATACGTACTTTTGTTTTATGCAAAAGAACTCAATATTCTGTAATTTCGCAATTGATATTTTATTTTGGATCCCTACTTTTGTTTTACAAGAAGAACTCAATTTTTAGTAATTTGGATATTTATATTTTATGCTCGATATGTACTTTCATTTTATGCAAAAGAACTCAATTTTTTGTAATTTCGAAATTGATATTTTATTTTGGATCCCTACTTTTGTTTTACAAAAAGAACTCAATTTTTAGTAATTTGGACATTGATATTTATATTTTATTTTCGATCCTTACTTTTGTTTCACAAATAGAATTCAATTTTTAAATATTTCGAAATTGATATATTATTTTTCATCCGTAGTTTTGTTTTACAAAAAAGAAACTCAATTTTTCATAATTTTGAAATTTATATTTTATTCTCGATACGTACTTTTGTTTTACGCAAAAGCACTCAATTTTTCGTAATTTCGAAATGGATATTTTATTTTGGATCCCTACTTTTGTTTTACAAAAAGAACTCAATTTTTAGTAATTTGGATATTTATATTTTATTCTTGATACGTACTTTGGTTTTGTGCAAAAGAAGTCTATTTTTTGTAATTTCGAAATTTATATTTTATTTTGGATCCCTACTTTTGTTTTACAAAAGAACTCATTTTTTAGTAATTTGGATATTTATATTTTATTTTCGACCCGTACTTTTGTTTCACTAAAAGAATTCAATTTTTAATAATTTCGAAATTGATATATTATTTTTCATCCATAGTTTTGTTTTACAAAAAAGAAACTTAATTTTTCATAATTTTGAAATTTATATTTTATTCTCGATGCGTACTTTTGTTTTATGCAAAAGAACTAAATTTTTTCTAATTTCGAAATTGATATTTTATTTTCGATCCCTGCTTTTGTTTTACAAAAAGAACTCAATTTTTAGTAATTTGGATACTTATATTTTATTCTCGATATGTACTTTGGTTTTATGCAAAAGAACTCAATTTTTTGTAATATCGAAATTTATATTTTATTTTGGATCGCTACTTTTGTTTTACAAAAAGAACTCAATTTTTAGTAATTTGGATATTGACATTTTATTTTCGATCCTTACTTTTGTTTCACAAATAGAATTCACTTTTTAAATATTTCGAAATTGATATATTATTTTTCATCCGTAGTTTTGTTTTACAAAAAAGAAACTCAATTTTTCATAATTTTGAAATTTATATTTTATTCTCGATACGTACTTTTGTTTTATGCAGAAGAACTCAATTTTTTGTAATTTCGAAATTGATATTTTATTTTGGAACCCTACTTTTGTTTTACAAAAAGAACTCAATTTTTAGTAATTTTTATATTTATATTTTATTCTATATATGTACTTTGGTTTTATGCAAAAGAACTCAATTTTTTGTAATTTCGAAATTGATATTTTATTTTGGATCCCTACTTTTGTTTTACAAAAAGAACTCAATTTTTAGTAATTTGGACATTGATATTTATATTTTATTTTCGATCCTTACTTTTGTTTCACAAATAGAATTCAATTTTTAAATATTTCGAAATTGATATATTATTTTTCATCCGTAGTTTTGTTTTACAAAGAAGAAACTCAATTTTTCATAATTTTGAAATTTATATTTTATTCTCGATACGTAGTTTTGGTTTATGCAGAGGAACTCAATTTTTTGTAATTTCGATATTGATATTTTATTTCGGATCCCTACTTTTGTTTTACAAAAAGAACTCAATTTTTAGTAATTTTAATATTTATATTTTATTCTCGATATGTACATTGGTTTTATGCAAAAGAACTCAATTTTTTGTAATTTCGAAATTGATATTTTATTTTGGATCCCTACTTTTCTTTTACAAGAGGAACTCAATTGTTAGTAATTTGGATATTTATATTTTATTCTCGATACGTACTTTGGATTTATGCAAAAGAACTCAATTTTTGTAATTTCGAAATTTATATTTTATTTTGGATCCCTACTTTTGTTTTACAAAAAGAACTCAATTTTTAGTAATTTGGATATTTATATTTTATTCTCGATACGTACTTTGGTTTTATGCAAAAGAACTCAATTTTTTGTAATTTCCAAATTTATATTTTATTTTGGATCCCTACTTTTGTTGCACAAAAAGAACTCAATTTTTAATAATTTGGATATTTATATTTTATTTTCGATCCGTACTTTTGTGTCACAAATAGAATTCAATTTTTAATAATTTCGAAATTGATATATTATTTCTTATCCGTAGTTTTGTTTTACAAAAAAGAAACTCAATATTTCATAATTTTGAAATTTATATTTTATTGTCGATATGTACTTTTGTTTTATGTAAAAGAACTCAATATTCTGTAATTTCGCAATTGATATTTTATTTTGGATCCCTACTTTTGTTTTACAAGAAGAACTCAATTTTTAGTAATTTGGATATTTATATTTTATGCTCGATATGTACTTTCATTTTATGCAAAAGAACTCAATTTTTTGTAATTTCGAAATTGATATTTTATTTTGGATCCCTACTTTTGTTTTACAAAAAGAACTCAATTTTTAGCAATTTGGACATTGATATTTATATTTTATTTTCGATCCTTACTTTTGTTTCACAAATAGAATTCAATTTTTAAATATTTCGAAATTGATATATTATTTTCCATCCGTAGTTTTGTTTTACAAAAAAGAAACTCAATTTTTCATAATTTTGAAATTTATATTTTATTCTCGATACGTACTTTTGTTTTACGCAAAAGAACTCAATTTTTTGTAATTTCGAAATGGATATTTTATTTTGGATCCCTACTTTTGTTTTACAAAAAGAACTCAATTTTTAGTAATTTGGATATTTATATTTTATTCTTGATACGTACTTTGGTTTTGTGCAAAAGAAGTCTATTTTTTGTAATTTCGAAATTTATATTTTATTTTGGATCCCTACTTTTGTTTTACAAAAGAACTCATTTTTTAGTAATTTGGATATTTATATTTTATTTTCGACCCGTACTTTTGTTTCACTAAAAGAATTCAATTTTTAATAATTTCGAAATTGATATATTATTTTTCATCCATAGTTTTGTTTTACAAAAAAGAAACTTAATTTTTCATAATTTTGAAATTTATATTTTATTCTTGATGCGTACTTTTGTTTTATGCAAAAGAACTAAATTTTTTCTAATTTCGAAATTGATATTTTATTTTCGATCCCTGCTTTTGTTTTACAAAAAGAACTCAATTTTTAGTAATTTGGATACTTATATTTTATTCTCGATATGTACTTTGGTTTTATGCAAAAGAACTCAATTTTTTGTAATTTCAAAATTTATATTTTATTTTGGATCGCTACTTTTGTTTTACAAAAAGAACTCAATTTTTAGTAATTTGGATATTGATATTTTATTTTCGATCCTTACTTTTGTTTCACAAATAGAATTCACTTTTTAAATATTTCGAAATTGATATCTTATTTTTCATCCGTAGTTTTGTTTTACAAAAAAGAAACTCAATTTTTCATAATTTTGAAATTTATATTTTATTCTCGATACGTACTTTTGTTTTATGCAGAAGAACTCAATTTTTTGTAATTTCGAAATTGATATTTTATTTTGGAACCCTACTTTTGTTTTAGAAAAAGAACTCAATTTTTAGTAATTTGTATATTTATATTTTATTCTATATATGTACTTTGGTTTTATGCAAAAGAACTCAATTTTTTGTAATTTCGAAATTGATATTTTATTTTGGATCCCTACTTTTGTTTTACAAAAAGAACTCAATTTTTAGTAATTTGGATATTTATATTTTATTCTGGATATGTACTTTGGTTTTATGCAAAAGAACTCAATTTTTTGTAATTTCGAAATTGATATTTTATTTTGGATCTGTACTTTTGTTTTACAAAAAGAAATCATTTTTTAGTAATTTGGATATTTATATTTTATTTTCGATCCGTACTTTTGTTTCACAAAAAGAATTCAATTTTTAATAATTTGAAAATTGATATATTATTTTTCATCCGTAGCTTTTTTTTACAAAAAAGAAACTCAATTTTTCATAATTTTGAAATTTATATTTTATTCTCGATACGTATTTTTGTTTTACGCAAAAGAACTCAATTTTTTGTAATTTCAAAATTGATATTTTATTTTGGATCCCTAGTTTTCTTTTACAAAAAGAACTCAATTTTTAGTAATTTGGATATTTTTATTTTATTCTCGATATGTACTTTGGTTTTATGCAAAAGAACTGAATTTTTAGTAATTCTGATATTTATATTTTATTCTCGATATGTACTTTGGTTTTATGCAAAAGAACTCAATTTTTTATGATTTCGAAATTGATATTTTATTTTGGATCCCTACTTTTGTTTTACAAAAAGAACTCAATTTTTAGTAATTTGGATATTTATATTTTACTCTGAATACGTACTTTGGATTTATGCAAAACAACTCAATTTTTTGTAATTTCGAAATTGATATTTTATTTTGGATCCCTACATTTGTTTTACAAAAAGAACTCAATTTGTAGTAATTTGGATATTTATATTTTATTCTCGATACCTACTTTTGTTTTATGCAAAAGAACCCAATTTTTTGTAATTTCGAAATTGATATTTTATTTTGGATCCCTACTTTTGTTTTACAAAAAGAACTCAATTTTTAGTAATTTGGACATTTATATTTTATTCTCGATATGTACTTTGGTTTTATGCAAAAGAACTCAATTTTTTGTAATTTCGAATTTTATATTTTATTTTCGCTCCGGACTTTTGTTTCACAAAAAGAATTCAATTTTTAATAATTTCGAAATTGATATATTATTTTTGATCCGTAGTTTTATTTTACAAAAAAGAAACACAATTTTACATAATTTTGAAATTTATATTTTATTCTCGATACGTACTTTTGTTTTATGCAAAAGAACTCAATTTTTTGTAATTTCAAAATTGATATTTTATTTTGGATCCCTATTTTTTTTTTACAAAAAGAACTCAATTTTTAGTAATTTGGATATTTTTATTTTATTCTCGATACGTACTTTGGATTTATGCAAAACAACTCAATTTTTTGTAATTTCGAAATTGATATTTTATTTTGGATCCCTACATTTGTTTTACAAAAAGAACTCAATTTGTAGTAATTTGGATATTTATATTTTATTCTCGATACCTACTTTTGTTTTATGCAAAAGAACCCAATTTTTTGTAATTTCGAAATTGATATTTTATTTTGGATCCCTACTTTTGTTTTACAAAAAGAACTCAATTTTTAGTAATTTGGACATTTATATTTTATTCTCGATATGTACTTTGGTTTTATGCAAAAGAACTCAATTTTTTGTAATTTCGAATTTTATATTTTATTTTCGCTCCGGACTTTTGTTTCACAAAAAGAATTCAATTTTTAATAATTTCGAAATTGATATATTATTTTTGATCCGTAGTTTTATTTTACAAAAAAGAAACACAATTTTACATAATTTTGAAATTTATATTTTATTCTCGATACGTACTTTTGTTTTATGCAAAAGAACTCAATTTTTTGTAATTTCAAAATTGATATTTTATTTTGGATCCCTATTTTTTTTTTACAAAAAGAACTCAATTTTTAGTAATTTGGATATTTTTATTTTATTCTCGATATGTACTTTGGTTTTATGCAAAAGAACTGAATTTTTAGTAATTCTGATATTTATATTTTATTCTCGATATGTACTTTGGTTTTATGCAAAAGAACTCAATTTTTTGTGATTTCGAAATTGATATTTTATTTTGGATCCCTACTTTTGTTTTACAAAAAGAACTCAATTTTTAGTAATTTGGATATTTATATTTTATTCTCGATATGTACTTTGGTTTTATGCAAAAGAACTCAATTTTTTGTAATTTTGAAATTTATATTTTATTTTGGATCCCTACTTTTGTTTTACAAAAAGAACTCAATTTTTAGTAATTTGGATATTTATATTTTATTCACGATATGTACTTTGGTTTTATGCAAAAGAACTCAATTTTTTGTAATTTCGAAATTTATATTTTATTTTGGATCCCTACTTTTGTTTTACAAAAAGAACTCAATTTTTAGTAATTTGGATATTTATATTTTATTTTCGATCCTTAATTTTGTTTCACAAATAGAACTCAATTTTTTATAATTTCGAAATTGATATATTGTTTTTCATCCGTAGTTTTGTTTTAGAAAAAGAACTCAATTTTTAGTAATTTGGATATTTATATTTTATTCTCGATATGTACTTCGGTTTTATGCAAAAGAACTCAATTTCTTGTAATTTCGACATTGATATTTTATTGTGGATCCCTACTTTTGTTTTACAAAAAGAACTCAATTTTTAGTAATTTGGATATTTATATTTTATTCACGATACGTACTTTGGTTTTATGCAAAACAACTCAATTTTTTGTAATTTCAAAATTTGTATTTTATTTTGGATCCCTACTTTCATTTTACAAAATGAACTCAATTTTTAGTAATTTGGATATTTATATTTTATTTTCGATCCGTACTTATTTTCACAAAAAGAATTCAATTTTTAATAATTTCGAAATTGATATATTATTTTTCATCCATACTTTTGTTTTACAAAAAAGAAACTCAATTTTTCATAATTTTGAAATTTCTATTTTATTTTGGATCTCTACTTTTGTTTTACAAAAAGAACTAAATTTTTTGTAATTTCGAAATTGATATTTTATTTTGGATCCCTACTTTTGTTTTACAAAAAGAACTCAATTTTTAGTAGTTTGGATATTTATATTTTATTCTCGATATGTACTTTGGTTTTTTGCAAAAGAACTCAATTTTTTGTAATTTCAAAATTTATATTTTATTTTGGATCCCTACTTTTGTTTTACAAAAAGAACTCAATTTTTAGTAATTTGGATATTTATATTTTATTCTCGATATGTACTTTGGTTTTATGCAAAAGAACTCAATTTTTTGTAATTTCAAAATTGATATTTTATTTTGGATCCCTACTTTTGTTTTACAAAAAGAATTCAATTTTTAGTAATTTGGATATTTATATTTTATTCTCAATATGTACTTTGGTTTTATGCAAAAGAACTCAATTTTTTGTAATTTCAAAATTGATATTTTATATTGGATCCGTACTTTTGTTTTACAAAAAGAACGCAATTTTTAGTAATTTGGATATTTATATTTTATTCTCGATACATACTTTGGTTTTATGCAAAAGAACTCAATTTTTTGTAATTTCAAAATTTATATTTTATTTTGGATCCCTACTTTTGTTTTACTAAAAGAACTCAATTTTTAGTAATTTGGATATTTATATTTTATTCTCGATATGTACTTTGGTTTTATGCAAAAGAACTCAATTTTTTGTAATTTCGAAATTGATATTTTATTTTGGATCCCTACTTTTGTTTTACAAAAAGAACTCAATTTTTAGTAATTTGGATTTTTATATTTGATTCTCGATATGTACTTGGGTTTTATGCAAAAGAACTCAATTTTTTATAATTTCGAAATTGATATTTTATTTTGGATTCCTACTTTTCTTTTACAAAAAGAACTCAATTTTTAGTAATTTGGATATTTATATTTTATTCTTAGTTTGGTTTAATGCAAAAGAACTCAATTTTTTGAAATTTCGAAATTGATATTTTATTTGGGATCCCTACTTTTGTTTTACAAAATGAACTCAATTTTTAGTAATTTGGATATTTATATTTTATTTTCGATCCTTACTTTTGTTTCACAAATAGAATTCAATTTTTAATAATTTCGAAATTGATATATTATTATTTTTCATCCGTAGTTTTGTTTTACAAAAGAGAAACTCAATTTTTCATAATTTTGAAATTTATGTTTTATTCTCGATACTTACTTTTGTTTTATGCAAAAGAACTCAATTTTTTGTAATTTCAAAATTGATATATTATTTTGGATCCCTACTTTTGTTTTACAAAAAGAACTCCTATTTTTGTAATTTGGATATTTATATTTTAATTGTTGGCATATTTCAAGACCAGAGTTTTATGGAGACCTACAGTTTTGATGATGAAGTTTTTAGAAAGTTTCAATCAACATTAAAGACTTGTGTCATCTCACAAAGGAAGGTTGCTTGATAGGAAAGGAAAGGCATAAAGAGCATTCAAAGCTTTCAAGAGAGAAGATTGATGAAGATTTTCTCAAATAGCTGAAAGAGCTAGAGTAGAAGGTTCTGTTTTGGGTGTTGGATAAAAAAAGAGTAAGTCATAAATCCCATTCAAGACCTTCCCAAACAAGAGAGCAAGGTGTTTTCTCGCAAAAACGTTTTTCTACGCTTTTAATCGATTACCATACGTAGATAATCGATTATTTAACTTAAAATTTGAATTAAAAATGTTTAACGAGCAAAATAATCGATTAAGTGTCTTTGATAATCGATTATATTGATTCTGGGTTAATATAATCGATTATGGCCTTAATCTAATCGATTAAATCAGACGATATTTGTTTTCCAGTTTTTAAACATGATATAATCGATTAAGCTTTTAATATAATCGATTAAATGAGTCGTTTTGAGAAATTAATTCTAAATCAACCTAAGAATGGAAACTTTGGAGCATTTTCGAATTATAAAATGAAAGAGAATGTCTTAGGTTTAACACATCCGAACAAACACAAAATATTCAAAGTGTTTCGCGCCTTAGCATTTTCAAAGCCACTTTCACCGCTCTCTTCGATTTGATCAAGTCTTTGGAAGTGGTGATCATTGTGCTTAAGCTTTCTATCCAGCACATTTCAGGTGTATTCTTTTCTTGTTTTACGTAAAGGGAAAATTCATCCCTTGGATCTGTTCTAAGGGAGGTGTTTCATCTCTTGTGTGTCAAGAGAGGTGGGTTTCATCCTCGGTGTGTGCAGGGAGGTGTTTCATCCTTAGTGTGTATACGAGGAGGTGTTTCAGTTTATCTTTATTTGTTATTGCATGAATTGGTGTTTGTAATTTCAATTAAAGATAGTGGGGAAAATCATCACGATTTGTGGTGGTTGGGAAGCTGGACGTAGGATTGGCTTAATCAGAACCGAGTATAAATCTCTGTGTTCTTTCTCTTTCTCTTTATCTTTTAATTGTGGATCATTATAACAATTGCTAATCCCAACAAGCGTTAATCAAAGGATTAGAAAAATTCACATCCAAGTTTTTGAAAGTTTTTCAAAACTGGAAAATTTATTTGAAAGAGAAAATTTCTTTAAAAACCCAATTCACCCCCCCCCTCTTGGTTTTTACACTGTCGTCTTTATTTAACAATTGGGCTCGAGCTGGTTTTTGAAAGTTATTCAAAAACAAGATCCTTATAGCGAACAAAAATCAAACTTTTTCTGAAGGTGCATCTATTCATAGACCACCACTTTTACAGGTGAAAACTATCCTTTTTGGAAAAAGAGGATGGAAATTTTTCTAAGGTCTAATGATCAAGGCGTTTGGGATGTTGTTGTAAATGGTCCATTTATTCCTATGGTTGTTGTTGAAGAAGCGCAGGTACCTAAGAAAAAAGAAAATTGGAACAAGGACAAATACAACCAGAATCAATGCGACATAAGGGCGTGTAACATGATAGCATCTGCCTTAACCATTGATGAGTTTTACAGGTTATCGGATTGCACTATTACAAAGGAGATGTGGGACACTTTAGAAGTCACACATGAAGGAACGGAAGAAGTGAAACGGTCAAGGAAAAACACCTTCATTCAAGAATATGAAATGTTTCGTATGACTAAAGGAGAAACCATATGCGACGTACAAAAGAGATTTACTCACATCGTAAATCATCTCAAGGCATTAGGTAAGAAATTCGATACTGAAGAATTAAATGTCAAAATTTTGAAATCTTTGGACGAGGACTTGGCAACCTAAAGTGACGGCCATCACGGAATCAAAGAACACATCAAACATGAACATGACAACTCTCTTCGGAAACTCGAGAGAACATGAAATGGAACTTGAACGCTTCAAAGGAGAAGAAGAAGAAGTCAAAAGAAAAGGTGTTGCTCTTAAAGCGGAATCCGACAAAGATGAGAGTAGTGACACGGATGATGATCTTGAATGCAGTGACATAAGCTTGTTTGTCAAAAAGTACAAAAAGTTCATCAAGAACAAGAACAAAGGGAATTACAAGAAAGGTAAGAAAACTGAAAACCTAAATTCTCTTGATAATTTTAAATGCTATGGTTGTGGAAAAGGGGACACTTGAAGTCGGATTGCCTCAACATCAAGAAGGATGAGGAAAAGGCAAAGAAATACAAGAAGCCTTTTGACAAAAGAAAAAGAAGGCATACATCGCGTGGGAAGATAATGGCGTGAGTTCTTCTAGTGCAAGTGAATCGGAAGAAGAAGCCAATATCCGTCTTATGGCGGATGATGATGATGATGCCGAATCCACATGTAGCAAGGTAAGTGATTCTGGCCTTCCAAATAATTATGATGATTTGCTTGAAGAGTTTTTGGAATTATGTGAAAAATCTGAAAAATTAACTTTCTTTCACAATAAATTAAAAAATGACTACAAGAGTCTTGAAAAGAAAATTTCAGATTTGGAACAAGAGAAAATCGTTTTAAAGGATGATTTGAGAACAACGCTTATCCCTTGAAAATGCAAAACGAAAATTCCTATTTGTGAAAATTGTAGCGTTCTTGCAAACAAAGTTTCTTATCTTGAAAAGTCTCTTTCAAAAATTACAATGGGTAATAATAATTTAAATAATGTTTTAAAATACAAAGGTTTATACGAAAAAGCAGGACTTGGTTACAATTTCAAAAATAAAAATAATTCAAACAAAATTGTTTTTGTTCAAGGAGAATCATCAAATACGAAAAAGGTTTTTGAAGTTCCTTATTTCAAAAATAAAACAAATGAACCTAAAAAGAAGTTTTATAAAAATGCGTACATACCAAGAAAAACAAATTTTCCTACATGTTTTTATTGTATGCATAAAGGTCATTCGGTAAATAGATGCAATATTAAACGTTTTAGTGTTCCTAATGGGAAATATAAATGGGTTCCCCAAAGGAAAATCTGTTTCTAACCCATGAGGACCCTAATAAGTGACTTTAGGGGACCTAAATTTTTTTTCTTATGATGCAGGTTGGTCCCAAGTCCAAAAAGTCACTATGGTATCTTGATAGTGGTTGTTCAAGGCACATGACGGGTGATAAAAGCAAATTCAAAAGCTTCAAGAAGAAAGAACAAGGTTTTGTAACCTATGGTGACAACAATAAGGGAAAAATCATTGGTAGCGGAATGGTTGGAGACTCCCTAAAGATTCATGATGTTCTTCTTGTTGATGGATTGAAGCACAATTTGCTAAGCATTAGTCAACTCTGTGATAAAGGTTTAAAGGTAACGTTTGATAGTGATCTTTGCAAAATTCATCACAAGGACTCAAATGAAATCGCCCTCATTGGTAAGAGACATAATAATATTTATTTGATTGATATTGATTGTGCATCTACATCTAATAATCTGCCTTGTTTAGTTGCGAAAGAAGAGGATCCATGGTTATGGCATAGAAGAGCTGCTCACATTCATATGCCTCATCTAAGTAAACTCATATCTAAAGAGTTAGTGATTGGTTTGCCAAAACTGGGTTTTGAAAAGAACAAACTATGTGCAGCTTGTCAAAAAAGGGAAGCAAACGAAAAGTTCTTTTAAATCTAAAAATGTTGTTTCCACTTCAAAACCTTTAGAATTACTGCACATGGATTTATTTGGCCCCTCTAGAACAAAAAGTTTTGGTGGCAATTATTATGCTCTTATGATTGTTGATGATTACTCTAGATTTACTTGGACTCTTTTTCTTTCATCTAAAAGTGATGCTTTTAAAGAATTTAGAAAATTTGCCAAGGTTATTCAAAATGAAAAAGATTTAAAAATCAAGTTTTTACGAAGTGATCAAGGCGGTGAATTTCAAAATATTTCTTTTGAAAATTTTTGTGAAGAAAATGGAATTTCTCATAATTTTTCAGCACCAAGAACACCTCAACAAAATGGTGTGGTTGAAAGGAAAAATAGATCTTTGGAAGAACTTGCAAGAACTATGTTGAACGAAAATAATTTACCTAAATATTTTGGGCTGATGTCAGTAAGTACCGCATGTCACGTTTTAAACAGAGTTTTAATAAGACCTATTTTAAAATTAACTCCTTATGAGCTTTTCAAAGGAGAAAACCAAATATTTCTTATTTCAGAATTTTTGGATGTAAATGTTTTGTTTTGAATAACGGAAAAGATAGCCTTGGGAAATTTGATGCTAAATCTGATGAAGCTACATTTTTAGGTTATTCTTTGCATAGTAAAGCATATAGAGTTTTTAATAAGAGGACTTTAATCATTGAAGAATCTATACATGTTGTCTTTGATGAATATCTAGACCTTGAGGAAACCCCTCTTGAGTCAAAAAGATTCTTTGCGGATGATGAAGGAGTACATCAAGAAGAAACTCCTCTTGAAGAAGCCGTTGAAGAAATCAGTTTGGATGAGAATCCTCCTCATGATGAAAGTCTACCAAAGAATGGAGACCACCTAGAAACGTTTCCTTGGAAAATGTCATTGGAGACATATCAGCAGGTGTAAGAACAAGGAGGAATATGAATAATTTTGCATGAATGTTGCTTTTTGTTTCACGAGGTTGAGCAGAAGAATGTAGAAGAAGCATTGACGGATGAACATTGGTGTATTGCAATGCAAGAAGAGCTAAATCGGTTTGAAAGAAATCGAGTATGGGATTTAATTCCTAAGACTAATAATATGTGAGGTCATAGAGTACAAGATGGGTCTTTAGAAATAAGCTTGATGAAGATGGAAACATCACTAAGAACAAAGCAAGGCTGGTTGCAAAAGGATATAGACAAGAAGAAGGCATAGATTATGATGAAACCTATGCTCCAGTAGCAAGACTTGAAGCTATCCGCCTTTGCTAGCATATGCCTCCATTATGGGATTCAAATTATTTCAAATGGATGTAAAAGTGCTTTTCTAGCGGGTACATCAAGGAAGAAGTCTATGTAAGAACAACCTCCAGGCTTTGAAGATTTCAAAAATCCTAATCATGTCTACAAGTTGAAGAAAGCTTTATATGGACTCAAACAAGCCCCAAGATCTTGGTATGAAAGGTTAAGTAATTTCTTACTTGAAAATAATTTTAGAAGAGGTAAAGTTGATTCACTCTTTTTATTAAGAAATCAAAGAAACATATTCTTATTGTTCAAGTTTATGTTGATGATATTATTTTGGATCAATTAATGATGATCTTTGCCAAGAGTTTGCTAGAAATATACGAGGAGAGTTTGAAATGTCCATGATGGGAGAATTAAATTTCTTTCTTGGTTTGCAAATCAAACAATTGAAGAAAGGCATTTTTATATGTCAAACAAAGTATTGCAAGGAACTCTTGAAGAAATTTGAGATGGAAAGTTCCAAGGAAGCCTCAGCCCCATGGCCACGTCTTGCTATCTAGATCAAGATTTAAGCGGTAGGCGGTAGATCAAACACGGTATCGAGTATGATCGGATCATTACTTTATCTTCTTGCTAGTAGACTGATATAATGCAAAGTGTGTGTGTTTGTGCTAGGTTTCAAGCCAACCCCAGAGAGTCTCACCTAAAAGCCGTTAAGAGAATCCTTAAGTACCTTATAGGAATAACATCCTTTGGTTTATGGTACCGCTCAGGAGCCTCACCTAGTATCATAGGTTTTTCGGACTCGGATTATGGTGGTGTAGAATAGATAGGAAGAGTACTAGTGGTACATGTCATCTTTTAGGATGTTCCTTAGTTTCATGGCATTCTAAGAAGCAGGCTAGTGTTGCTCTTTCAACCACGGAGGCTAGGTATATAGCGGCGGGGAGTTGTTGTGCTCAAATCTTGTGGATGAAGCGGCGATTAGAAGACTTTGATATCTTTCTAGATCATATCCCTCTTAAGTGTGATAACACTAGTGCCATTAACTTGACTAGGAACCCTATCATGCATTCTAAGACCAAGCATATAGAAATTAGACATCATTTCATTAGAGATCATATAGCTAAAGGAGATTCCATTATAGAATATATAGATACCAAACATCAACTAGCTGATATCTTCACCAAACCTTTGCCTAGAGATAGATTTTATGAGCTTAGAAGAGATCTAGGAATTGTTTGTGATAAATCTGTAAATTGAATGATGTTTGTTGTTGATTTTGATGTTATTTCAGCGTTTTACGAAAATTTACGTATTTGTCGATTAGGTTTCGTGTGTTAATCGATTAAGCACGGTGTTTGTGAAAATGTTTTAAAACATAATCGATTAAGTTTATGACATAATCGATTAAATTCTTTGAGAGCAATTTAATCGATTAAGGAATCACATGTCGATTAAATTTCTGCAGGTTTTCGTTTTACGGAAAACTTTTGAAGGCAAATAATCGATTAAATGAAGAACATAATCGATTAAATGCATCGTTATGTGTTTTTCTACAACTCGATTTTCGAGCGTTGGCCATGTTTTCCACGAGTTTTGTCTTTTTAAACGGCTATATTAGTTCCCAACGGATATATTTTCATTAAATCAACGTTTTATGACCCGGATTTCCTTACATAAATAGCTGGTTTGAGAATCAAAGTGACTCGCTCTCTCTCTCTCTCACTCTTTTGCATTTACAGCGATATTTTCGTCTTGTGCGAATTTTAATTCTCGTCTTTGTCTCTGTTACCATATTATCTTGTTGTGCAATTTCTCTTGTCCATTCTATCTTTGTAATGGTCGATCAAAGAAGAAGAAGATGTCATCAAGGAGAAGAGGCAAGGAGCCAATGACTTCTCAACCTCAGAAAGGAGACCTCCAAATCTAGCTGGTTGGATTTACGATGAGGATCTGCAAATTGGCTTTGTTAACAAGTGGAAGGATAGGAAAATTCTTACCCCAAAATATCTGTCTTGTGAATTTTTTAGATCTCATAGTTTTCAATTTCGGAGAACTTTTAGTAGGAAATGGGCTACAACAATTTGTGGAGATGGAAGGGCAATCTATCAGATTTGGTTAGAGTGTTCTACATGAACTTGACATCAAGGACAGCAAGCCCAAGCACCAAAGTGAAGGGTGTAAGGATCTTCTTTGATGAAGAATTATGGAACAATGTAGCTGGCCTCTCAACTCAAGGCATAAACATCACATATGGCTTTGAGGACTTCAACAAGCTAGCAGAATTCAGAAAATTTTGCAAGGATCCTAACCTACAAGTTGAGAACTTGTATAAAGTTGGTAATGTAAAGTTAAATGAAAGAATGCTGCATTATGTTATTGTTTGGATTTTAGTTGCAAGAGGCACTAATCATGCCCAACTTACTAAGGAAGACATCCTCTTAATGTATGGATTCCTTAATAATGTGAGACATAGATTGGCCCTCAATTATACTTGATAATATGTTTAAAGCCACTAGGCTTTCCTCTTTTGTATTACCCTATGCTGTGTTTATTTCTAAGATTCTAGAATACAAAGGTGTTGATCTTGAAGGGGAGAATAAATAGATTTTGCTAAGCAATAGCAAAATTGGCAAAAATGTTCTAAGGCATATGGGCCTCGTAGGAACAAGGCAACGAGGTTCAAGCAAAGAGAAGATGGAGGCTGCCGACATGGAAGAGGATGATGAAGACCAACCTCAACCTCCACCTCAATTTCAACCTCGACCGGGATCGGTGGAGGAGCTTCTCATATCAAGAATGGATACGATGATGAATCTTCACACCAAGGAATATGAAGGCCTTTCTCATCAACTTTCAAGACTCAATAGAAGAATGTATAGAGTTGAAAGGAAGATGAACATTGAAGAAATATCTCCTGAAGAAGATAATACAACATCCTCAAGAGGCAAACAGCCAGCAAATGTTGAGGAAGATGAAGAAGATAGTGAAGAAAGCAGAGAATAGGCTACAAGTTCATTTTCCTTAGCTTGTTCTTCATTTTTTCCAGTCTGCTGTATTTTTTTCTCTCCATATTTTACGTGTATTAATTTGCTTACTGCTGTAATTATCTACTGAAAATGTAATCTTTTGAAAATGATAAAAATAAAGGGGGAGAAAATATTTGTCTTGATTGAAAATCTGTCTAGTTAATATAGCTTTTAAGAAAATTAATTTCAAGAGGAGCTTTAGGAAATAATTCAAATAAGTGCCTAATATAGCTTAAACAATTAAGAGCATAGTTTAAGGGGGAGTTTTTAGAAATTATTTCCACTCATTAATTCCTTGAAATCTCTTTTCCAAAATTCAAATTGAAACTTAAATGCTATATGGCTGCCTATTTTATTTCCTTTGTGGACTAATATTTATGATGGAGATATCCATACATTATTTTCAAGATTTTCAGGATATTATCACAAGTCTCTAGGTTTCTTTTTATCATCATCAAAAAGGGGGAGATTGTTGGCATATTTCAAGTCCAGAGTTTTATGGAGACCTACAGTTTCGATGATGAAGTTTTAGAAAGTTTTTATCAGCATTAAAGACTTGTGCCATCTCACAAAGGAAGGCTGCTTGGTAGAAAAGGAAAGGCATAAAGAGCATTCAAAGCTTTCAAGAGAGAAGATTGATGAAGATTTTCTCAAGAGCTGAAGGATCAAGAGTAGAAGGTTATGTTTTGGGTGTTGGATAAAAAGAGTAAGTCATAAATCCCATTCAAGACCTTCCCAAACAAGAGAGCAAGGTGTTTTCTCGCAAAAACGTTTTTCTACGCTTTTAATCGATTACCATACGTAAATAATCGAGTATTTAACTTAAAATTTGAATTAAAAATGTTTAACGAGCAAAATAATCGATTAAGTGTCTTTGATAATTGATTATATTGATTCAGGTTAATATAATCGATTATGGCCTTAATCTAATCGATTATATCAGGCGATTTCAGTTTTCCAGTTTTTAAACATGATATAATCGATTAAGCTTTTTATATAATCGATTAATTAAGTTGCTTTTGCAAAATTAATACTAAATCAACCTAAGAATGGAAACTTTGGAGCATTTTCGAATTATAAAATGAAAGAGGATGTCTTAGGTTCTACACATCGAACAAACACAAAATATTCAAAGTGTTTTGCGCCTTAGCTTTTTCAAAGCCGCTTTCACTGCTCTCTTCGGTTTGATCAAGTCTTTGGAAGTGGTGATCGGTGTGCTTAAGCTTTCTATCGACACATTTCAGGTGTATTCTTTTCTTGTTTTTACGTAAAGGGAAAATTCATCCCTTGGATATGTTCTAAGGGAGGTGTTTCATCTCTTGTGTGTCAAGAGAGGTGGGTTTCATCCTCGGTGTATGCAGGAGGTGTTTCATCCTTAGTGTGTGCGAGGAGGTGTTTAGTTTATCTTTATTTTTTATTGCATGAATTGGTGTTTGTAATTTCAATTAAAGATAGTGGGGAAAATCATCACGGTTTGTGGTGGTTGGGAAGCTGGATGTAGGATTGGCTTAATCAGAACCGAGTATAAATCTCTGTGTTCTTTCTCTTTCTCTTTATCTTTTATTTGTGGATCATTATTACAATTGCTAATCCCAAAGCGTTAATCAAAGGATTGAAAAAATTTACATCCAAGTTTTGGAAAGTTTTTTTCAAAACCTGAAAATTTATTTGAAAGAGAAAATTTCTTTAAAAACCCAATTCACCCCCCTCTTGGTTTTTACATTGCCGTCTTTATTTAACAATTGGTATCGAGCTGGTTTTTGAAAGTTATTCAAAAACAAGATCCTTATGGCGAGACAAAAATCAAACTTGTCTTTGAAGGTGCATCTATTCATAGACCACCACTTTTACGGTGAAAACTATCCTTTTTGGAAAAAAGGATGGAAATTTTCTAAGGTCTAATGATCAAGGCGTTTGGGATGCTTTGTTGTAAATGGTCCTTTTATTCCTATGGTTGTTGTTGAAGAAGCGCAGGTACCTAAGAAGAAAGCAAATTGGAGCAGGGACGAATACAACCGAGAATCAATGCGACATAAGAGCGTGTAACATGATAGCATCTGCCTTAACCATTGATGAGTTTTACAGGTTATCGGATTGCACAACTGCAAAGGAGATGTGAGACACTCTAGAAGTCACACATGAAGGAACGGAAGATGTAAAGCGATCAAGGAAGAACACCTTGATTCGGGAATATGAAATGTTTCGTATGAGCAAAGGAGAAACCATATACGACGTACAAAGAGATTTACTCACATCGTAAATCATCTCAAGGCGTTAGGTAAGAAATTCGACTATGAAGAATTAAATGTCAAAATTTTGAAATCTTTGGACCAGGACTTGGCAACCTAAAGTAACGGCCATCACGGAATCAAAGAATGCATCAAACATGAACATGACAACTCTCTTCGAGAAGCTTAGAGAACATGAAATGGAACTTGGGCGTTTCAAGGGAGAAGAAGAAGATGTCAAGAGGAAAGGCATTGCTCTTAAAGCGGAATCCGACAAAGAGGAGAGTAGTGATACTAATGATTCGAGAAGACGATGATCTTGATAAATTTGTAAAGAAATACAAGAAGTTCATCAAGAAGAAAAGCAACCATAAGAAAGGTAAGAAATTTGAAAGTTCAAATGCTAACAATAATTATAAATGTTACGGTTGTGGCAAAAGGGGCACATGAGAGCGGACTGCCTAAATTCCAAGAAACTGAAGAAAAGGAAAAGAAAAGCAGAAGTTCTTCAAAAGAAGAGGAAAGCATATATCGCACTGGGACTGACAATGAAGTGAGTTCTTACGAAGGTTCAAGTGAATCGGAAGAGGAAGCAAACATTTGTCTTATGGCGGATGATGATGTGGAATCCACGTGCAGTGAGGCAAGTGATTCCGATCTCCCAAATGATTATGATGAATTGCTTGAAGAATTTCTTAGCCTTTGTAAAAAATCGAAAAGCTTTCTTGGTTTACAATAAATTGAAAAATGATTATAAGATTCTTGAAAAGAAAATTATTGATTTGGAAGAAGAAAACAAGGTTTTGAATGATGATTTGGAAGCTTAGTGAAAATCCTTGCAAATGCAAAACCAAAATTCCTATTTGCAAAAGCGTAATGATCTTGCAAATAAAGTGTCTTATCTTGAAACATCTCTTTCAAAAATCACGATGGGCAATAATAATTTAAACAATGTTTTGAAAGTGCAAAAGGTTTATATGAAAGCGAGGTCTTGAGTTACAACTTCAGGTATAATCATAAACCTACCAAAAGCTGTTTTTGTGAAAGGAGAATCGTCTAATTCAAATCGAGGTTTTTGAAAATTCTAATTCCTTTAAACAAAATGTGCCTACAAAGAAGTTTTATAAAAATGCATATGTTTCAAGGAAAACAAATGTTCCTACATGTTTTTCTTGTATGCATAAAGGTCATTCGGTTAATAGATGCAATACTAAGCGTTTTAGTGTTCCTAATGGGAAATATAAATGGGTTCCCAAAGGAAAATCTATTTCTAACTTCGTGAGGACCACGATAAGTAATTTTTAGGGGACCGAGGATTTTTTCTTGTTTATATTGCGAGGCTGGTTCCATATCCAAAGGCCTCTTTGGTGATGAGTTAGCAAGTGATCAAGTTTATGAAAGGAGGCATAAACATCAACGAGTTGGCATATTTACAAATCTTATATCTCAAGTAAGATTTTATGAGCTCGAAAGGTTCCAGGTAAGTGTTTGTTGTTGTTTTTATGTTATTTAGCGTTTCACGAAAATTTACGTATTTAATCGATTAGGTTTCGTGTATTAATCGATTAAGCGCGGTGTTTGTGAAAATGTTTTAAAACATAATCGATTAAGTTTATGACATAATCGATTAAATCATCGAGGAGCAATTTAATCGATTAAGGAATGCACATAGTCGATTAAATTTCTGAGTTTTCATTTTAGGAAAATTTTTGAAGGCAAATAATCGATTAAATGAGAATATAATCGATTAAATGCACAGTTACGTGTTTTTCTAAAAATCTGATTTTGAGCGTTGGCCATATTTTCACGTGTTTTGTCTTTTCTAAGCGGCTATATTCGTTTCCCAACGGATATATTTTCATTAAATCAACGTTTTATGATCGGATTTCATTCCATAAATAGCTGGTTTGACAATCAAAGTGACTCCTACTCTCTCTCTCTCTCACTCTTGTTGTTTCTGTGCTGTTATTTCTTTGTCTTGTGCGAATTTTAATTTTACGTCTTATGTCTGTTATTCCATTATCTTGTTGTGCAATTTCTCTTGTCTTTTATATCATAAAATGGTGATCAAAGAAGAAGGAAGATGCCATCAAGGAGAAAGAGCAAGGAGCCAATGACTTCTCAAGAAAGGAGACCTCGACTCTAGGCTGGTTGGATTTCGGATGAAGATACGCAGATTGCCTTTGTTAACAAGTGGAAGGATAGAAAAATTCTTACCCACTAAATTCTTGTCTTGTGAATTTTTTAGATCTCATGGTTTTCAATTTCGGAGAATTTTTAGTAGGAAGTGGACTACAGACAATTTGTGGAGATGGAAAGGGCATTCTACCTGATTTGGTTAGAGTGTTCTACATGAACTTGACATCAAGAACTGCAAGTCCAAGCACCAAAGTGAAAGGTGTAAGGATCTTCTTTGATGAAGATTTGTGGAACAATGTAGGTGAGTCTCTCAACTCGAGGCATAAACATCACATATGGCTTTGAGGACTTCGACAAGTTGGTAGAATTCAAAAAATTCTGCAAGGATCCTAACCTACAAGTTGAGAACTTGTATAAAGTTGGTAATGTAAAGTTAAATGAAAGAATGCTGCATTATGTTATTGTTTTGGATTTTAGTTGCAAGACGCACTTAATCATGCCCGACTTACTAAGGAAGACATTCTTCTAATGTATGGATTCATTAATAATGTGAGCATAGATTGGCCCTCAATTATCCTTGATAATATGTTTAAAGCCATTAGGCTTTCCTCTTTTGCATTACCCTATCTTTGTGTTTGTTTCTAAGATTCTAGAATATTGAAGGGGAGAATAAACAGATTTTGCTAAGCAATAGCAAGATTGGTAAAAATGTTCTAAGGCATATGGGCCTCATAGAACAAGGCAACGAGGTTTACCCAAAGAGAAGAAGGAGGCTGCTTTGCCATGGAAGAAGATGATGAAGACCAACCTCGACCTCCACCTCATTTTCAAGCCTCAACCGGGATCGGTGGAGGAGCTTAGCTTATATCAGAATGGATTCTATGATGAATCTTCACTCCAAGGAATTTCAAGGCCTTTCTCATCAACTCTCAAGGCTTAACAGAAGAATGTATAGAGTTGAAAGAAAGATGAACATTGAAGATTTATCTCCTGAAGAAGATAATACAACATCCTCAAGAGGCAAACAGCCCGATAATGATGAGGAAGATGAAGAAGATAGTGAAGAAAGCTGAATAGGCTACAAGTTCACTTTTCCTTAGCTTGTTCTTCATTATTTTCCAGCTGCTGTATTTTTCTTTCTCTCTATTATTTTACGTGTATTAATTTGTTTACTTTGTAATTATCTACGAAAATGTAATCTTTTTGAAAATGATAAAAATAAAGGGGAGAAAATATTTGTCTTGATTGAAAATACATGTCTAGTTAATATAGCTTTTAAGAAAAATTAATTTCAAGGGAACTTTGGAAATAATTCAAATAAGTGCCTTATATAGCTTAAACAATTAAGAGCATAGTTTAAGGGAGCTTTTAGAAATAATTTCCACTCATTAATTCCTTGAAATCTCTTTTCAAAATTCAAATTGAAACTTAAATGCTATATATTGCCTATTTTATTTCCTTTGTGGACTAATATCTATGATGGAGATATCCATACATTATTTTCAAGATTTTCGAGGATATTATCACAGAGTCTCTAAGTTTCTTTTTATCATCATCAAAGGGGAGATTGTTGGCATATTTCAAGTCCAGAGTTTTATGGAGACCTACAGTTTTGATAATGAAGTTTTGGAAGTTTCAATCAACATTAAAGACTTGTGCCATCTCACAAAGGAAGGTTGCTTGATAAGAAAGGAAAGGCATAAAGAGCATTCAAAGCTTTCAAGAGAGAAGATTGATGAAGATTTTCTCAGAAAGTTGAAGGATCAAGAGTAGAAGGTTACATTTTGGGTGTTGGATAAAAAGAGTAAGTCATAAATCCCATTCAAGACCTTCCCAAACAAGAGAGCAAGGTGTTTTCTCGTAAAAGCGTTTTCTACGCTTTTAATCGATTACCATACGTAGATAATCGATTATTTAACTAAAATTTGAATTAAAAATGTTTAACGAGCAAAATAATCGATTAAGTGTCTTTGATAATCGATTATATTGATTACTGAGTTAATATAATCGATTATGGCCTTAATCTAATCGATTATATCGAGGCGATATTCGATTTTCCGGTTTTTAAACATGATATAATCGATTAAGCTTTTATATAATCGATTAATTAAGTCGCTTTTGCAAAATTAATTCTAAATCAACCTAAGAATGGAAACTTTGGAGCATTTTCGAATTATAAAATGAAAGAGAATGTCTTAGGTTCTAACACATACGAACAAACACAAAATATTCAAAGTGTTTACTGCCTTAGCTTTTTCAAAGCCGCTTTCTGCTCTCTTCGGTTTGATCAAGTCTTTGGAAGTGGTGATCATTGTGCTTAAGCTTTCTATCCGGCACATTTCGAGGTGTATTCTTTTCTTGTTTTACTGTAAAGGGAAAATTCATCCCTTGGATATGTTCTAAGGGAAGTGTTTCATCTCTTGTGTGTCAAGAGAGGTGGGTTTCATCCTCGGTGTATGCGGGAGGTGTTTCATCCTTAGTGTGTAATACGAGGAGGTGTTTCAGTTTATCTTTATTTGTTATTGCATGAATTGGTGTTTGTAATTTCAATTAAAGATAGTGGGGAAAATCATCACGGATTTGTGGTGGTTGGGAGGCTGGATGTAGGATTGGCTTAATCAGAACCAGTATAAATCTCGTGTTCTTTCTCTTTCTCTTTATCTTTTAATTGTGGATCATTATTACAATTGCTAATCCCAACAGCGTTAATCAAAGGATTGAAAAATTCACATCAAGTTTTGGAAAGTTTTTCAAAACACGAAAATTTATTTGAAAGAGAAAATTTCTTTAAAAACCCAATTCACCCCCCTCTTGGTTTT
>CM059261.1:6261583-6273310 GCA_030347555.1 Lablab purpureus | reverse complement strand
ATACTTACATTTTATTCTCGCACGTATTTTTGATTTATGGAAAGAACTCAATTTTTTGTAATTTCAAAATTTATATTTTTATTTTGATCCCTACTTTTGTTTTACAAAAAGAACTCAATTTTTAGTAATTTGGATTTTTATATTTTATTCTCGATATGTACTTTGGTTTTATGCGAAAGAACTCAATTTTTTGTAATTTCGAAATTGATATTTTATTTTGGATCCCTACTTTTGTTTTACAAAAAAGAACTCAATTTTTAGTAATTTGGATATTTATATTTTATTCTCGATATGTACTTTGGTTTTATGCAAAAGAACTCAATTTTTTGTAATTTCAAAATTTATATTTTATTTTGGATCCCTACTTTTGTTTTACAAAAAGAACTCAATTTTTAGTAATTTGGATATTTATATTTTCTTTTCGATCCGTACTTTTGTTTTACAAAAGAAATTCAATTTTTAATAATTTTGAAATATATATATTATTTTTCATCCGTAGTTTTGTTTTACAAAAAGAAACTCACTTTTTCATAATTTTGAAATTTATGTTTTATTCTCGATACGCATTTTTTGTTTTATGCAAAAGAACTCAATTTGTTGTAATTTCGAAATTTATATTTTATTTTGGATCCCTACTATTGTTTTACAAAAAGAACTCAATTTTTAGTAATTTGGATATTTATATTTTATTCTCGATACGTACTTTTGTTTTATGCAAAAGAACTCAATTTTTTGTAATTTCGAAATTTATATTTTATTTTGGATCCCTTCTTTTGTTTTACAAAAAGAACTCAATTTTTAGTAATTTGGATATTTATATTTTATTTTCGATCCGTACTTTTGTTTTACAAAAAGAATTCAATTTTTAATAATTTCGAAATTGATATATTATTTTTCATCCGTAGTTTTTTTTTACAAAAAAGAAACTCAATTTTTCATAATTTTGAAATTTATATTTTATTCTCGATACGTACTTTTGTTTTATGCAAAAGAACTCAATTTTTTGTAATTTCAAAATTTATATTTTATATTGATCCCTACTTTTGTTTTACAAAAGAACTCAATTTTTAGTAATTTGGATATTTATATTTTCTTTTCGATCCGTACTTTTGTTTTACAAAAGAAATTCAATTTTTAATAATTTCGAAATATATATATATTATTTTTCATCCGTAGTTTTGTTTTACAAAAAAGAAAACTCAATTTTTCATAATATTGAAATTTATATTTTATTCTCGATACGTACTTTTGTTTTATGCAAAAGAACTCAATTTGTTGTAATTTCAAAATTTATATTTTATTTTGGATTCCTACTTTTGTTTTACAAAAAGAACTCAATTTTTAGTAATTTGGATATTTATATTTTCTTTTCGATCCGTACTTTTGTTTTACACAAAAAATTCAATTTTTAATAATTTCGAAATTGATATATTATTTTTCATCCGTACTTTTTTTTTACAAAAAAGAAACTCAATTTTTCATAATTTTGCAATTTATATTTTATTCTCGATACGTATTTTTGTTTTATGCAAAAGAACTCAATTTTTTGTAATTTCGAAATTTATATTTTATTTTGGATCCCTACTTTTGTTTTACAAAAAGAACTCAATTTTTAGTAATTTGGATATTTATATTTTCTTTTCGATCCGTACTTTTGTTTTGCAAAAGAAATTCAATTTTTAATAATTTCGAAATATATATATTATTTTTCCATCCGTAGTTTTGTTTTACAAAAAGAAACTCAATTTTCATAATTTTGAAATTTATATTTTATTCTCGATACGTACTTTTGTTTTATGCAAAAGAACTCAATTTTTTGTAATTTCAAAATTTATATTTTATTTGGATCCCTACTTTTGTTTTACAAAAAGAACTCAATTTTTAGTAATTTGGATATTTATATTTTCTTTTTCGATCCGTACTTTTTGTTTTGCAAAAGAAATTCAATTTTTAATAATTTCAAAATATATATATTATTTTTCATCCGTAGTTTTGTTTTTACAAAAAAGAAACTCAATTTTTCATAATTTTCAAATTTATATTTTATTCTCGATACGCATTTTTTGTTTTATGCAAAAGAACTCAATTTTTGTAATTTCAGAAATTTATATTTTATTTTGGATCCCTACTTTGTTTTACAAAAAGAACTCAATTTTTAGTAATTTGGATATTTATATTTTCTTTTCGATCCGCACTTTTGTTTTACAAAAGAAATTTAATTTTTAATAATTTTGAAATATATATATACTATTTTTCATCCGTGAGTTTTGTTTTACAAAAAAGAAACCCAATTTTTCATAATTTTGAAATTTATATTTTATTCTCGATACGTACTTTTGTTTTATGCAAACGAACTCAATTTGTTGTAGTTTCGAAATTTATATTTTATTTGGATCCCTACTTTTGTTTTACAAAAAGAACTCAATTTTTAGTAATTTGGATATTTATATTTTCTTTTCGATCCGTACTTTTGTTTTACAAAAGAAATTCAATTTTAATAATTTCGAAATATGTATATATTATTTTTCATCCGTAGTGTTGTTTTACAAAAAAGAAACTCAATTTTTCATAATATTCAAATTTATATTTTGTTCCAGATACGTACTTTTGTTTTATGCAAAAGAACTCAATTTGTTGTAATTTCGAAATTTATATTTTATTTTGGATCCCTAGTATTGTTTTACAAAAGAACTCAATTTTTAGTAATTTGGATACTTACATTTTATTCTCGACACGTACTTTTGTTTTATGCAAAAGAACTCAATTTTTTGTAATTTCAAAATTTATATTTTATTTTGGATCCCTACTTTTGTTTTACAAAAAGAACTCAATTTTTAGTAATTTGGATATTTATATTTTCTTTTCGATCCAGTACTTTTGTTTTACAAAAGAAATTCAATTTTCAATAATTTCGAAATATATATATTATTTTTCATCCAGTAGTTTTGTTTTACAAAAGAAACTAAATTTTTCATAATTTTGAAATGTATATTTTATTCTCGATACGTACTTTTGTTTTATGCAAAAGAACTCAATTTTTGTAATTTCAAAATTTATATTTTATTTTGGATCCCTACTTTTGTTTTACAAAAAGAACTCAATTTTTAGTAATTTGGATATTTATATTTTCTTTTTCGATCCAGTACTTTTGTTTTACAAAAGAAATTCAAGTTTTAATAATTTCGAAATATATAGATATTATTTTTCATCCGTAGTTTTGTTTTACAAAAAGAAACTCAATTTTTCATAATATTGAAATTTATATTTTATTCTCGATATGTACTTTTGTTTTATGCAAAAGAACTCAATTTTTTGTAATTTCAAAATTTATATTTTATTTTGGATCCCTACTATTGTTTTACAAAAAGAACTCAATTTTTAGTAATTTGGATACTTATATTTTATTCTCGACACGTACTTTTGTTTTATGCAAAAGAACTCAATTTTATGTAATTTCAAAATTTATATTTTAATTTCGATCCCTACTTTTGTTTTACAAAAAGAACTCAATTTTTAGTAATTTGGATATTTATATTTTCTTTTCGATCCGTACTTTTGTTTTACAAACGAAATTCAATTTTTAATAATTTCGAAATATATATATTGTTTTTCATCCGTAGTTGTGTTTTACGAAAAAGAAACTAAATTTTTCATAATTTTGAAATTTATATTTTATTCTCGATACGTACTTTTGTTTAATGCAAAAGAACTGAATGTGTTGTAATTTCGAAATTTATATTTTATTTTGGATCCCTTCTTTTGTTTTACAAAAAGAACTCAATTTTGAGTAATTTGGATATTTATATTTTCTTTTTCGATCCGTATCTTTTGTTTTACAAAAGAAATTCAATTTTTAATAAATTCGAAATATATATATTATTTTTCATCCGTAGTTTTGTTTTACAAAAAGAAACTCAATTTTTCATAATTTTCAAATTTATATTTTATTCTCGATACGTTACTTTTGTTTTATGCAAAAGAACTCAATTTTTGTAATTTCGAAATTTATATTTTATTTTGGATCCCTACTTTTGTTTTACAAAAGAACTCAATTTTAGTAATTTGGATATTTATATTTTCTTTTCGATCCGTACTTTTGTTTTACAAAAGAAATTTAATTTTTAATAATTTTGAAATATATATATACTATTTTTCATCCGTAGTTTTGTTTCACAAAAAAGAAACCCGATTTTTCATAATTTTGAAATTTATATTTTATTCTCGATCACGTACTTTTGTTTTATGCAAACGAACTCAATTTGTTAGTAGTTTCGAAATTTATATTTTATTTTGGATCCCTACTTTTGTTTTACAAAAGAACTCAATTTTAGTAATTTGATATTTATATTTTCTTTTCGATCCGTACTTTTGTTTTACAAAAGAAATTCAATTTTTAATAATTTCAAATATGTATATATTATTTTTCATCCGTAGTGTTGTTTTACAAAAAAAAACTCAATTTTTCATAATATTGAAATTTATATTTTTTTCCCGATACGTACTTTTGTTTTATGCAAAAGAACTCAATTTGTTGTAATTTCGAAATTTATATTTTATTTTGGATCCCTAGTATTGTTTTACAAAAAGAACTCAATTTTTAGTAATTTGGATACTTACATTTTATTCTCGACACGTACTTTTGATTTATGGAAAAGAACTCAATTTTTTGTAATTTCAAAATTTATATTTTATTTTGGATCCCTACTTTTGTTTTACAAAAAGAACTCAATTTTTAGTAATTTGGATACTTATATTTTATTCTCGATACGTACTTTTGTTTTATGCAAAAGAACTCAATTTTTTGCAATTTCAAAATTTATATTTTATTTTGGATCCCTACTTTTGTTTTACAAAAAGAACTCAATTTTTAGTAATTTGGATACTTATATTTTATTCTCGATACGTACTTTTGTTTTATGCAAAAGAACTCAATTTTTGCAATTTCAAAATTTATATTTTATTTTGGATCCCTACTTTTGTTTTACAAAAGAACTCAATTTTTAGTAATTTGGATATTTATATTTTCTTTTCGATCCAGTACTTTTGTTTTACAAAAGAAATTCAATTTTTAATAATTTTGAAATATATATATTATTTTTCATCCGTAGTTTTGTTTTACAAAAAAGAAACTCAATTTTTCATAATTTTGAAATTTATGTTTTATTCTCGATACGTACTTTTGTTTTATGCAAAAGAACTCAATTTGTTGTAATTTCGAAATTTATATTTTATTTTGGATCCCTACTATTGTTTTACAAAAAGAACTCAATTTTTAGTAATTTGGATACTTATATTTTATTCTCGATACGTACTTTTGTTTAATGCAAAAGAACTCAATTTGTTGTAATTTCGAAATTTATATTTTTATTTTGGATCCCTTCTTTTGTTTTACAAAAGAACTCAATTTTTAGTAATTTGGATATTTATATTTTCTTTTCGATCCGTACTTTTGTTTTAGAAAAGTAATTCAATTTTTAATAAATTCGAAATATATATATTATTTTTCATCCGTAGTTTTGTTTTACAAAAAGAAACTCAATTTTTCATAATTTTGAAATTTATATTTTATTCTCGATACGTACTTTTGTTTTATGCAAAAGAACTCAATTTTTGTAATTTCAAAATTTATATTTTATATTGGATCCCTACTTTTGTTTTACAAAAGAACTCAATTTTTAGTAATTTGGATATTTATATTTTCTTTTTCGATCCAGTACTTTTGTTTTACAAAAGAAATTCAATTTTTAATAATTTCAAATATATATATATTATTTTTCATCCGTAGTTTTGTTTTAAAAAAGAAACTCAATTTTTCATAATATTGAAATTTATATTTTATTCTCGATACGTCACTTTTGTTTTATGCAAAAGAACTCAATTTGTTGTAATTTCAAAATTTATATTTTATTTTGATTCCTACTTTTGTTTTACAAAAACAACTCAATTTTTAGTAATTTGGATATTTATATTTTCTTTTCGATCCGTACTTTTGTTTTGCAAAAAATTCAATTTTTAATAATTTCGAAATATATATATTATTTTTCATCCGTAGTTTTGTTTTACAAAAAAACTCAATTTTTCATAATTTTGAAATTTATATTTTATTCTCGATACGTATCTTTTGTTTTATGCAAAAGAACTCAATTTTTGTAATTTCAAAATTTATATTTTATTTTGGATCCCTACTTTTGCTTTACAAAAACAACTCAATTTTTAGTAATTTGGATATTTATATTTTCTTTTCGATCCAGTACTTTTGTTTTGCAAAAGAAATTCAATTTTTAATAATTTCGAAATATATATATTATTTTTCATCCGTAGTTTTGTTTTACAAAAAGAAACTCAATTTTCATAATTTTGAAATTTATATTTTATTCTCGATCACGTACTTTTTGTTTTATGCAAAAGAACTCAATTTTTGTAATTTCAAAATTTATATTTTATTTTGGATCCCTACTTTTGTTTTACAAAAAGAACTCAATTTTTAGTAATTTGGATATTTATATTTTCTTTTCGATCCGTACTTTTGTTTTGGCAAAAGAAATTCAATTTTTAATAATTTCAAAATATATATATTATTTTTCATCCAGTAGTTTTGTTTTTACAAAAAAGAAACTCAATTTTTCATAATTTTCAAATTTATATTTTATTCTCGATACGCACTTTTTGTTTTATGCAAAAGAACTCAATTTTTTGTAATTTCGAAATTGATATTTTATTTTGGATCCCTACTTTTATTTATATTTTCTTTTTCGATCCGTACTTTTGTTTTACAAAAGAAATTTAATTTTTAATAATTTTGAAATATATATATACTATTTTTCATCCGTAGTTTTGTTTTACAAAAAGAAACCCAATTTTTCATAATTTTGAAATTTATATTTTATTCTCGATACGCACTTTGTTTTATGCAAACGAACTCAATTTGTTGTAGTTTCGAAATTTATATTTTATTTTGGATCCCTACTTTTGTTTTACAAAAGAACTCAATTTTTAGTAATTTGATATTTATATTTTCTTTTCGATCCGTACTTCTTTGTTTTACAAAAGAAATTCAATTTTTAATAATTTCGAAATATGTATATATTATTTTTCATCCGTAGTGTTGTTTTACAAAAAAGAAACTCAATTTTTCATAATATTGAAATTTATATTTTGTTCCCGATACGTACTTTTGTTTTATGCAAAAGAACTCAATTTGTTGTAATTTCGAAATTTATATTTTATTTTGGATCCCTAGTATTGTTTTACAAAAAGAACTCAATTTTTAGTAATTTGGATACTTACATTTTATTCTCGACACGCATTTCTTGTTTTATGCAAATGAACTCAATTTTTGTAATTTCAAAATTTATATTTTATTTTGGATCCCTACTTTTGTTTTACAAAAAGAACTCAATTTTTAGTAATTTGGATATTTATATTTTCTTTTCGATCCGTACTTTTGTTTTGCAAAAGAAATTCAATTTTTAATAATTTCGAAATATATATATTATTTTTCATCCGTAGTTTTGTTTTACAAAAAAGAAACTCAATTTTTCATAATTTTGAAATTTATATTTTATTATCGATACGCATTCTTTGTTTTATGCAAAAGAACTCAATTTTTTGTAATTTCAAAATTTATATTTTATTTTGGATCCCTACTTTTCTTTTTACAAAAAGAACTCAATTTTTAGTAATTTGATATTTATATTTTCTTTTCGATCCAGTACTTTTTTGTTTTACAAAAGAAATTCAATTTTCAATAATTTCGAAATATATATATTATTTTTCATCCAGTAGTTTTGTTTTTACAAAAAAGAAACTAAATTTTTCATAATTTTGAAATTTATATTTTATTCTCGATCACGTACTTTTTGTTTTATGCAAAAGAACTCAATTTTTTGTAATTTCGAAATTTATATTTTATTTTGGATCCCTACTTTTGTTTTACAAAAAGAACTCAATTTTTAGTAATTTGGATATTTATATTTTCTTTTCGATCCGTACTTTTGTTTTACAAAAGAAATTCAATTTTTAATAATTTCGAAATATATATATATTATTTTTCATCCGTAGTTTTGTTTTACAAAAAAGAAACTCAATTTTTCATAATATTGAAATTTATATTTTATTCTCGATATGTACTTTTGTTTTATGCAAAAGAACTCAATTTTTTGTAATTTCGAAATTTATATTTTATTTTGGATCCCTACTATTGTTTTACAAAAAGAACTCAATTTTTAGTAATTTGGATACTTATATTTTATTCTCGACACGTACTTTTGTTTTATGCAAAAGAACTCAATATTATGTAATTTCAAAATTTATATTTTAATTTCGATCCCTACTTTTGTTTTACAAAATGAACTCAATTTTTAGTAATTTGGATATTTATATTTTCTTTTCGATCCGTACTTTTGTTTTACAAAAGAAATTAAATTTTTAATAATTTCGAAATATATATATTATTTTTCATCCGTAGTTGTGTTTTACAAAAAGAAACTCAATTTTTCATAATTTTGAAATTTATATTTTATTCTCGATACGTACTTTTGTTTTATGCAAAAAAACTCAATTTTTTGTAATTTCAAAATTTATATTTTATTTTGGATCCCTTCTTTTGTTTTACAAAAGAACTCAATTTTGAGTAATTTGTATATTTATATTTTCTTTTTCGATCCAGTACTTTTGTTTTACAAAAGAAATTCAATTTTAATAAATTCGAAATATATATATTATTTTTCATCCGTAGCTTTGTTTTACAAAAAGAAACTCAATTTTTCATAATTTTCAAATTTATATTTTATTCTCGATCACGTACTTTTTGTTTTATGCAAAAGAACTCAATTTTTTGTAATTTCGAAATTTATATTTTATTTTGGATCCCTACTTTTGTTTTACAAAAAGAACTCAATTTTTAGTAATTTGGATATTTATATTTTCTTTTCGATCCGTACTTTTGTTTTACAAAAGAAATTTAATTTTTAATAATTTTGAAATATATATATACTATTTTTCATCCGTAGTTTTGTTTTACAAAAAAGAAACCCAATTTTTCATAATTTTGAAATTTATATTTTATTCTCGATCACGTCACTTTTGTTTTATGCAAACGAACTCAATTTGTTGTAGTTTCGAAATTTATATTTTACTTTGGATCCCTACTTTTGTTTTACAAAAGAACTCAATTTTTAGTAATTTGGATATTTATATTTTCTTTTCGATCCGTACTTTTGTTTTACAAAAGAAATTCAATTTTTAATAATTTCAAATATGTATATATTATTTTTCATCCGTAGTGTTGTTTTACAAAAAGAAACTCAATTTTTCATAATATTGAAATTTATATTTTTTCTCCGATCATGTATCTTTTGTTTTATGCAAAAGAACTCAATTTGTTGTAATTTCGAAATTTATATTTTATTTTGGATCCCTAGTATTGTTTTTTACAAAAAGAACTCAAATTTTAGTAATTTGGATACTTACATTTTATTCTCGACACGTACTTTTGTTTTATGCAAAAGAACTCAATTTTTTGTAATTTCAAAATTTATATTTTATTTTGGATCCCTACTTTTGTTTTACAAAAAGAACTCAATTTTTAGTAATTTGGATACTTATATTTTATTCTCGATACGTACTTTTGTTTTATGCAAAAGAACTCAATTTTTTGCAATTTCAAAATTTATATTTTATTTTGGATCCCTACTTTTGTTTTACAAAAAGAACTCAATTTTTAGTAATTTGGATACTTATATTTTATTCTCGATCACGCATTTTTGTTTTATGCAAAAGAACTCAATTTTTGCAATTTCAAAATTTATATTTTATTTTGGATCCCTACTTTTGTTTTACAAAAAGAACTCAATTTTTAGTAATTTGGATATTTATATTTTCTTTTCGATCCAGTACTTTTGTTTTACAAAAGAAATTCAATTTTTAATAATTTTGAAATATATATATTATTTTTCATCCGTAGTTTTGTTTTACAAAAAGAAACTCAATTTTTCATAATTTTGAAATTTATGTTTTATTCTCGATAACGCATCTTTTGTTTTATGCAAAAGAACTCAATTTGTTGTAATTTCTGAAATTTATATTTTATTTTGGATCCCTACTATTGTTTTACAAAAGAACTCAATTTTTAGTAATTTGGATACTTATATTTTATTCTCGATACGTACTTTTGTTTAATGCAAAAGAACTCAATTTGTTGTAATTTCGAAATTTATATTTTATTTTGGATCCCTTCTTTTGTTTTACAAAAAGAACTCAATTTTTAGTAATTTGGATATTTATATTTTCTTTTCGATCCGTACTTTTGTTTTAGAAAAGTAATTCAATTTTTAATAAATTCGAAATATATATATTATTTTTCATCCGTAGTTTTATTTTACAAAAAGAAACTCAATTTTTCATAATTTTGAAATTTATATTTTATTCTCGATCACGTACTCTTGTTTTATGCAAAAGAACTCAATTTTTTGTAATTTCGAAATTTATATTTTATTTTGGATCCCTACTTTTGTTTTACAAAAAGAACTCAATTTTTAGTAATTTGGATATTTATATTTTCTTTTCGATCCAGTACTTTTGTTTTACAAAAGAAATTCAATTTTTAATAATTTCGAAATATATATATATTATTTTTCATCCGTAGTTTTGTTTTAAAAAAAGAAACTCAATTTTTCATAATATTGAAATTTATATTTTATTCTCGATCATGTACTTTTGTTTTATGCAAAAGAACTCAATTTGTTGTAATTTCAAAATTTATATTTTATTTTGGATCCCTACTTTTGTTTTACAAAACAACTCAATTTTTAGTAATTTGGATATTTATATTTTCTTTTCGATCCATACTTTTTGTTTTGGCAAAAGAAATTCAATTTTTAATAATTTCGAAATATATATATTATTTTTCATCCGTAGTTTTGTTTTACAAAAGAAACTCAATTTTTCATAATTTTGAAATTTATATTTTATTCTCGATACGTACTTTTGTTTTATGCAAAAGAACTCAATTTTTTGTAATTTCAAAATTTATATTTTATTTTGGATCCCTACTTTTGTTTTACAAAAGAACTCAATTTTTAGTAATTTGGATATTTATATTTTCTTTTCGATCCGTACTTTTGTTTTACAAAAGAAATTCAATTTTCAATAATTTCGAAATATATATATTATTTTTCATCCGTAGTTTTGTTTTACAAAACGAAACTCAATTTTTCATAATTTTGAAATTTATATTTTATTCTCGATACGTACTTTTGTTTTATGCAAAAGAACTCAATTTGTTGTAATTTCGAAATTTATATTTTATTTTGGATCCCTAGTATTGTTTTACAAAAAGAACTCAATTTTTAGTAATTTGGATACTTATATTTTATTCTCGATCACGTACTTTTGTTTAATGCAAAAGAAACTCAATGTGTTGATAATTTCGAAATTTATATTTTATTTTTGGATCCCTTCTTTTGTTTTACAAAAAGAACTCAATTTTTAGTAATTTGGATATTTATATTTTCTTTTCGATCCGTACTTTTGTTTTAGAAAAGTAATTCAACTTTTAATAAATTCGAAATTATATATTATTTTTCATCCGTAGTTTTGTTTTACAAAAAGAAACTCAATTTTTCATAATTTTGAAATTTATATTTTATTCTCTTTACGATACTTTTGTTTTATGCAAAAGAACTCAATTTGTTGTAATTTCGAAATTTAGATTTTATTTTGGATCCC
>CM059261.1:6249242-6261483 GCA_030347555.1 Lablab purpureus | reverse complement strand
TATTCAAATTACTAAAAATTGAGTTCTTTTTATAAAACCAAAGTACATATCTGAGTAATAAAATATAAATATCCAAATTACTAAAAATTGAGTTCTTTGTAAAGCAAAAGTAGGGATCCAAAATAAAATATAAATTTCGAAATTACAAAAAATTGAGTTCTTTTGCATAAAACCAAAGAACATATCGAGAATAAAATATAGATATCGAATTACTAAAAATTGAGTTCTTTTGTAAAACCAAAGTAGGATCCAAAATAAAATATAAATTTCGAAATTACAAAAATTGAGTTCTTTTGCATAAAACCAAAGTACATACGAGAATAAAACATAAATATCCAAATTACTAAAAATTGAGTTCTTTTTGTAAAACAAAAGTAGGGATCCAAAATAAAATATCAATTTCCGAAATTACTAAAATTGAGTTCTTTTGTATAGAACACAAAAGTACATAGATACGGCAACAAAATATAAATATTCAACATTACTAAAAATTGAGTTCTTTGTGTAAAACAAAAGTAGGGATCCAAAATAAAATATAAATTTCGAAATTACAAAAAATTGAGTTCTTTTGCATAAAACCAAAGTACATATCGAGAATAAAATATAGATATCGAAATTACTAAAAATTGAGTTCTTTTTTGTAAAACTAAAGTAGGGATCCAAAATAAAATATCAATTTCGAAATTACTAAAAATTGAGTTCTTTTGCATAGAACAAAAGCAATCGTATCGAGAATAAAATATAAATTTCAAAATCAAGAAAAATTGAGTTTCTTTTTGTAAAAGAAAACTACGGATGAAAAATAATATATCAATTTCGAAATTATTAAAAATTGAATTCTTTTTGTAAAACAAAAGTACGGATCGAAAATAAAATATAAATATCCAAATTACTAAAATTGAGTTCTTTTGTAAAACAAAAGTAGGGATCCAAAATAAAATATAAATTTCGAAATTACAAAAGTTGAGTTCTTTTGCATAAAACCCAAGTACATATTGAGAATAAAATATAAATATCCAAATTACTAAAAATTGAGTTCTTTTTGTAAAACAAAAGTAGGGATCCAAAATAAAATATCAATTTCTAAATTACAAAAAATTGAGTTCTTTTGCATAAAACCAAAGTACATATCGAGAATAAAATATAAATATCCAAATTATTAAAAATTGATTTCTTTTTGTAAAACAAAAGTAGGGATCCAAAATAAAATATAAATTTCAAAACTACAAAAAATTGAGTTCTTTTGAATAAAACCAAAGTACATATCGAGAATAAAATATAAAAATCCAAATTTCTAAACATTGAGTTCTTTTTGTAAAACAAAAGTAGGGATCCAAATTAAGATATATATTTCGAAATTACAAAAAATTAAGTTCTTTTTCATAAAACCAAAGTACATATCCAGAATAAAATATAAATATCCAAATTACTAAAAATTGAGTTCTTTTTGCAAAACAAAAGTAGGGATCCAAAATAAAATATCAATTTCGAAATTACTAAAAATTGAGTTCTTTTGCATAAAACCAAAGTACATATCGAGAATAAAATATAGATATCGAAATTACTAAAAATTGAGTTCTTTTGTAAAACTAAAGTAGGGATCCAAAATAAAATATCAATTTCGAAATTACTAAAAATTGAGTTCTTTGCATAGAACAAAAGTACGTATCGAGAATAAAATATAAATTTCAAAATCAAGAAAATTGAGTTTCTTTTGTAAAAGAAAACTACTGATGAAAATAATATATCAATTTCGAAATTATTAAAAATTGAATTCTTTTTGTAAAACAAAAGTACGGATCCAAAATAAAATATAAATATCCAAATTACTAAAATTGAGTTCTTTTTGTAAAACAAAAGTAGGGATCCAAAATAAAATATAAATTTCGAAATTACAAAAATTGAGTTCTTTTGCATAAAACCAAAGTACATATCGAGAATAAAATATAAATATCCAAATTACTAAAAATTGAGTTCTTTTTGTAAAACAAAAGTAGGGATCCAAAATAAAATATCAATTTCGAAATTACTAAAATTGAGTTCTTTTGCATAAAACCAAAGTACATATCGAGAATAAAATATAAAAATCCAAATTATTAAAAATTGATTTCTTTTTTGTAAAACAAAAGTAGGGATCCAAAATAAAATATAAATTTCAAAACTACAAAAAATTGAGTTCTTTTGAATAAAACCAAAGTACATATCGAGAATAAAATATAAAAATCCAAATTTCTAAACATTGAGTTCTTTTTGTAAAACAAAAGTAGCGATCCAAATTAAGATATATATTTCGAAATTACAAAAATTAAGTTCTTTTGCATAAAACCAAAGTACATATCCAGAATAAAATATAAATATCCAAATTACTAAAAATTGAGTTCTTTTTGTAAAACAAAAGTAGGGATCCAAAATAAAATATCAAATTCGAAATTACAAAAAATTGAGTTCTTTTGCATAAAACCAAAGTACATATCGAGAATAAAATATAGATATCGAAATTACTAAAAATTGAGTTCTTTTTGTAAAACTAAAGTAGGGATCCAAAATAAAATATCAATTTCGAAATTACTAAAAATTGAGTTCTTTTGCATAGAACAAAAGTACATGATCGAGAATAAAATATAAATTTCAAAATCAAGAAAAATTGAGTTTCTTTTTGTAAAAGAAAACTACTGATGAAAAATAATATATCAATTTCGAAATTATTAAAAATTGAATTCTTTTGTAAAACAAAAGTACTGGATCGAAAATAAAATATAAATATCCAAATTACTAAAAATTGAGTTCTTTTGTAAAACAAAAGTAGGGATCCAAAATAAAATATAAATTTGAAATTACAAAAATTGAGTTCTTTTGCATAAAACCAAAGTACATATCGAGAATAAAATATAAATATCCAAATTACTAAAAATTGAGTTCTTTTTGTAAAACAAAAGTAGGGATCCAAAATAAAATATCAATTTCGAAATTACTAAAATTGAGTTCTTTTGCATAAAACCAAAGTACATATCGAGAATAAAATATAAAAATCCAAATTATTAAAAATTGATTTCTTTTTGTAAAACAAAAGTAGGGATCCAAAATAAAATATAAATTTCAAAACTACAAAAATTGAGTTCTTTTGAATAAAACCAAAGTACATATCGAGAATAAAATATAAAAATCCAAATTTCTAAACATTGAGTTCTTTTGTAAAACAAAAGTAGGATCCAAATTAAGATATATATTTCGAAATTACAAAAATTAAGTTCTTTTGCATAAAACCAAAGTACATATCCAGAATAAAATATAAATATCCAAATTACTAAAAATTGAGTTCTTTTTGCAAAACAAAAGTAGGGATCCAAAATAAAATATCAATTTCGAAATTACTAAAATTGAGTTCTTTTTGTAAAACAAAAGTAGGGATCCAAAATAAAATATAAATTTCGAAATTACAAAAAATTGAGTTCTTTTGCATAAACCAAAGTACATATCGAGAATAAAATATAGATATCGAAATTACTAAAAATTGAGTTCTTTTTGTAAAACTAAAGTAGGGATCCAAAATAAAATATCAATTTCAAAATTACTAAAAATTGAGTTCTTTTGCATAGAACAAAAGTACGTATCGAGAATAAAATATAAATTTCAAAATCAAGAAAAATTGAGTTTCTTTTTGTAAAAGAAAACTACGTGATGAAAAATAATATATCAATTTCGAAATTATTAAAAATTGAATTCTTTTTGTAAAACAAAAGTACTGGATCGAAAATAAAATATAAATATCCAAATTACTAAAAATTGAGTTCTTTTGTAAAACAAAAGTAGGGATCCAAAATAAAATATAAATTTCGAAATTACAAAAATTGAGTTCTTTTGCATAAAACCAAAGTACATATCGAGAATAAAATATAAATATCCAAATTACTAAAAATTGAGTTCTTTTTGTAAAACTAAAGTAGGGATCCAAAATAAAATATCAATTTCGAAATTACTAAAAATTGAGTTCTTTTTGCATAGAACAAAAGTACGTATCGAGAATAAAATATAAATTTCAAAATCAAGAAAAATTGAGTTTCTTTTGTAAAAGAAAACTACGGATGAAAAATAAATATATCAATTTCAAAATTATTAAAAATTGAATTCTTTTGTAAAACAAAAGTAATGGATCGAAAATAAAATATAAATATCCAAATTACTAAAAATTGAGTTCTTTTTGTAAAACAAAAGTAGGGATCCAAAATAAAATATAAATTTCGAAATTACAAAAATTGAGTTCTTTGCATAAAACCAAAAGTACATATCGAGAATAAAATATAAATATCCAAATTACTAAAAATTGAGTTCTTTTTTGTAAAACAAAAGTAGGGATCCAAAATAAAATATCAATTTCGAAATTACTAAAATTGAGTTCTTTTGCATAAAACCAAAGTACATATCGAGAATAAAATATAAAATCCAAATTATTAAAAATTGATTTCTTTTGTAAAACAAAAGTAGGGATCCAAAATAAAATATAAATTTCAAAACTACAAAAATTGAGTTCTTTGAATAAAACCAAAGTACATATCGAGAATAAAATATAAAAATCCAAATTTCTAAAAATTGAGTTCTTTTTGTAAAACAAAAGTAGGGATCCAAATTAAGATATATATTTCGAAATTACAAAAATTAAGTTCTTTGCATAAAACCAAAGTACATATCCAGAATAAAATATAAATATCCAAATTACTAAAATTGAGTTCTTTTGCAAAACAAAAGTAGGGATCCAAAATAAAATATCAATTTCGAAATTACTAAAAATTGAGTTCTTTTGTAAAACAAAAGTAGGGATCCAAAATAAAATATAAATTTCGAAATTACAAAAATTGAGTTCTTTGCATAAAACCAAAGTACATATCGAGAATAAAATATAGATATCGAAATTACTAAAAATTGAGTTCTTTTGTAAAACTAAAGTAGGGATCCAAAATAAAATATCAATTTCGAAATTACTAAAATTGAGTTCTTTTGCATAGAACAAAAGTACATGATCGAGAATAAAATATAAATTTCAAAATCAAGAAAAATTGAGTTTCTTTTTGTAAAAGAAAACTACGGATGAAAAATAATATATCAATTTCGAAATTATTAAAATTGAATTCTTTTTGTAAAACAAAAGTACGGATCGAAAATAAAATATAAATATCCAAATTACTAAAATTGAGTTCTTTTTGTAAAACAAAAGTAGGGATCCAAAATAAAATATAAATTTCAAATTACAAAAATTGAGTTCTTTTGCATAAAACCAAAGTACATATCGAGAATAAAATATAAATATCCAAATTACTAAAAATTGAGTTCTTTTTGTAAAACAAAAGTAGGGATCCAAAATAAAATATCAATTTCGAAATTACTAAAATTGAGTTCTTTTGCATAAAACCAAAGTACATATCGAGAATAAAATATAAAAATCCAAATTATTAAAAATTGATTTCTTTTGTAAAACAAAAGTAGGGATCCAAAATAAAATATAAATTTCAAAACTACAAAAATTGAGTTCTTTTGAATAAAACCAAAGTACATATCGAGAATAAAATATAAAAATCCAAATTTCTAAACATTGAGTTCTTTTGTAAAACAAAAGTAGGATCCAAATTAAGATATATATTTCGAAATTACAAAAAATTAAGTTCTTTTGCATAAAACCAAAGTACATATCCAGAATAAAATATAAATATCCAAATTACTAAAAATTGAGTTCTTTTTGCAAAACAAAAGTAGGGATCCAAAATAAAATATCAATTTCAAATTACTAAAAATTGAGTTCTTTTGTAAAACAAAAGTAGGGATCCAAAATAAAATATAAATTTCGAAATTACAAAAATTGAGTTCTTTTGCATAAAACCAAAGTACATATCGAGAATAAAATATAGATATCGAAATTACTAAAAATTGAGTTCTTTTTGTAAAACTAAAGTAGGGATCCAAAATAAAATATCAATTTCGAAATTACTAAAAATTGAGTTCTTTTGCATAGAACAAAAGTACGTGATCGAGAATAAAATATAAATTTCAAAATCAAGAAAATTGAGTTTCTTTTTGTAAAAGAAAACTACTGATGAAAAATAATATATCAATTTCGAAATTATTAAAAATTGAATTCTTTTGTAAAACAAAAGTACTGGATCGAAAAATAAAATATAAATATCCAAATTACTAAAATTGAGTTCTTTTTGTAAAACAAAAGTAGGGATCCAAAATAAAATATAAATTTCGAAATTACAAAAATTGAGTTCTTTGCATAAAACCAAAGTACATATCGAGAATAAAATATAAATATCCAAATTACTAAAAATTGAGTTCTTTTTGTAAAACAAAAGTAGGGATCCAAAATAAAATATCAATTTCGAAATTACTAAAATTGAGTTCTTTTGCATAAAACCAAAGTACATATCGAGAATAAAATATAAAAATCCAAATTATTAAAAATTGATTTCTTTTTGTAAAACAAAAGTAGGGATCCAAAATAAAATATAAATTTCAAAACTACAAAAATTGAGTTCTTTTGAATAAAACCAAAGTACATATCGAGAATAAAATATAAAAATCCAAATTTCTAAACATTGAGTTCTTTTTGTAAAACAAAAGTAGGATCCAAATTAAGATATATATTTCGAAATTACAAAAATTAAGTTCTTTTGCATAAAACCAAAGTACATATCCAGAATAAAATATAAATATCCAAATTACTAAAAATTGAGTTCTTTTGCAAAACAAAAGTAGGGATCCAAAATAAAATATCAATTTCGAAATTACTAAAAATTGAGTTCTTTTGTAAAACAAAAGTAGGGATCCAAAATAAAATATAAATTTCGAAATTACAAAAATTGAGTTCTTTTGCATAAAACCAAAGTACATATCGAGAATAAAATATAGATATCGAATTACTAAAAATTGAGTTCTTTTTGTAAAACTAAAGTAGGGATCCAAAATAAAATATCAATTTCGAAATTACTAAAATTGAGTTCTTTTGCATAGAACAAAAGTACGTGACGAGAATAAAATATAAATTTCAAAATCAAGAAAATTGAGTTTCTTTTTGTAAAAGAAAACTACTGATGAAAAATAATATATCAATTTCGAAATTATTAAAAATTGAATTCTTTTGTAAAACAAAAGTACTGGATCGAAAATAAAATATAAATATCCAAATTACTAAAAATTGAGTTCTTTTTGTAAAACAAAAGTAGGGATCCAAAATAAAATATAAATTTCGAAATTACAAAAATTGAGTTCTTTTGCATAAAACCAAAGTACATATCGAGAATAAAATATAAATATCCAAATTACTAAAAATTGAGTTCTTTTTGTAAAACAAAAGTAGGGATCCAAAATAAAATATCAATTTCGAAATTACTAAAATTGAGTTCTTTTGCATAAAACCAAAGTACATATCGAGAATAAAATATAAAAATCCAAATTATTAAAATTGATTTCTTTTTGTAAAACAAAAGTAGGGATCCAAAATAAAATATAAATTTCAAAACTACAAAAATTGAGTTCTTTGAATAAAACCAAAGTACATATCGAGAATAAAATATAAAATCTAAATTTCTAAAATTGAGTTCTTTTGTAAAACAAAAGTAGGGATCCAAATTAAGATATATATTTCAAATTACAAAAATTAAGTTCTTTTGCATAAAACCAAAGTAACATATCCAGAATAAAATATAAATATCCAAATTACTAAAATTGAGTTCTTTTTGCAAAACAAAAGTAGGGATCCAAAATAAAATATCAATTTCGAATTACTAAAAATTGAGTTCTTTTCGTATAAAACCAAAGTACGTATCGAGAATAAAATATAAATATCCAAATTACTAAAAATTGAGTTCTTTTGTAAAACAAAAGTAGGGATCCAAAATAAAATATAAATTTCGAAATTACTAAAAATTGAGTTCTTTTACAAAACCAAAAGTATATGATCGAGAATAAAATATAAATATCTAAATTACTAAAATTGAGTTCTTTTTGTAAACGAAAGTAGGGATCCAAAATAAAATATCAATTTCGAAATTACTAAAAATTGAGTTCTTTTGCATAAACAAAAGTACGGAATACATGAAATAAAAATATCAATTTCAGACATCACTAGAAATTGAGTTCTTTTGTAAAACAAAAGTAGGGATCCAAAATAAAATATCAATTTCGAAATTACAAAAATTGAGTTCTTTTTGCATAAAACCAAAGTACATATCGAGAATAAAATATAGATATCGAAATTACTAAAAATTGAGTTCTTTTTGTAAAACTAAAGTAGGGATCCAAAATAAAATATCAATTTCGAAATTACTAAAATTGAGTTCTTTTGCATAGAACAAAAGTAACGATCGATGAATAAAATATAAATTTCCAAAATCAAGAAAAATTGAGTTTCTTTTTGTAAAAGAAAACTACGGATGAAAAATAAGTATATCAATTTCGAAATTATTAAAATTGAATTCTTTTGTGAAACAAAAAGTACTGGATCGAAAATAAAATATAAATATCCAAATTACTGAAAATTGAGTTCTTTTTGTAAAACAAAAGTAGGGATCCAAAATAAAATATAAATTTCGAAATTACAAAAAATTGAGTTCTTTTGCATAAAACCAAAGTACATATCGAGAATAAAAAATATAAATATCCAAATTACTAAAAATTGAGTTCTTTTTGTAAAACAAAAGTAGGGATCCAAAATAAAATATCAATTTCGAAATTACTAAAATTGAGTTCTTTTGCATAAAACCAAAGTACATATCGAGAATAAAAAATAAAAATCCAAAATTATTAAAAATTGATTTCTTTTTGTAAAACAAAAGTAGTGGATCCAAAATAAAATATAAATTTCAAAACTACAAAAAATTGAGTTCTTTTGCATAAAACCAAAGTACATATCGAGAATAAAATATAAAAATCCAAATTTCTAAACATTGAGTTCTTTTTGTAAAACAAAAGTAGCGATCCAAATTAAGATATATATTTCGAAATTACAAAAAATTAAGTTCTTTTGCATAAAACCAAAGTACATATCCAGAATAAAGATATAAATATCCAAATTACTAAAAATTGAGTTCTTTTTGCAAAACAAAAGTAGGGATCCAAAATAAAATATAAATTTCGAAATTACAAAAAATTGAGTTCTTTTGCATAAAACCAAAGTACATATCGAGAATAAAATATAGATATCGAAATTACTAAAAATTGAGTTCTTTGTAAAACTAAAGTAGGGATCCAAAATAAAATATCAATTTCGAAATTACTAAAAATTGAGTTCTTTTGCATAGAACAAAAGTACGTATCGAGAATAAAATATAAATTTCAAAATCAAGAAAAATTGAGTTTCTTTTTTGTAAAAGAAAACTACGGATGAAAAATAATATATCAATTTCGAAATTATTAAAAATTGAATTCTTTTTGTAAAACAAAAGTACGGATCTAAAATAAAATATAAATATCCAAATTACTAAAAATTGAGTTCTTTTTGTAAAACAAAAGTAGGGATCCAAAATAAAATATAAATTTCGAAATTACAAAAAATTGAGTTCTTTTGCATAAAACCAAAGTACATATCGAGAATAAAATATAAATATCCAAATTATTAAAAATTGATTTCTTTTTGTAAAACAAAAGTAGGGATCCAAAATAAAATATAAATTTCAAAACTACAAAAAATTGAGTTCTTTTGAATAAAACCAAAGTACATATCGAGAATAAAATATAAAATCCAAATTATTAAAAATTGATTTCTTTTTGTAAAACAAAAGTAGGGATCCAAAATAAAATATCAATTTCGAAATTACTAAAATTGAGTTCTTTTGCATAAAACCAATGTACATATCGAGAATAAAATATAAAATCCAAATTACTAAAAATTGAGTTCTTTGTAAACAAAGTAGGATCCAAATTAAGATATATATTTCAAATTACAAAAATTAAGTTCTTTTGCATAAAACCAAAGTACATATCCAGAATAAAATATAAATATCCAAATTACTAAAAATTGAGTTCTTTTGTAAAACAAAAGTAGGGATCCAAAATAAAATATCAATTTCGAAATTACTAAAAATTGAGTTCTTTGCATAAAACCAAAGTACATATCGAGAATACAAATATAGATATCAAAATTACAAAAATTGAGTTCTTTTGTAAAAGTAAAGTAGGATCCAAAATAAAATATAAATTTCGAAATTACAAAAATTGAGTTCTTTTGCATAAAACCAAAGTACATATCGAGAATAAAATATAAATATCCAAATTACTAAAAATTGAGTTCTTTTTGTAAAACAAAAGTAGGGATCCAAAAATAAAATATCAATTTCGAAATTACTAAAATTGAGTTCTTTTGCATAGAACAAAAGTACGTGATCGAGAATAAAATATAGATATCGAAGAAAATATCAATTCATTACTAAAATTGAGTTCTTTGTGTAAAACAAAAGTAGGGATCCTAAATAAAATATAAATTCTGAAATTACAAAAATTGAGTTCTTTGCATAAACCAAAGTACATATCGAGAATAAAATATAGATATCAAAATTACTAAAAATTGAGTTCTTTTTGTAAAACTAAAGTAGGGATCCAAAATAAAATATCAATTTCGAAATTACTAAAATTGAGTTCTTTTGCATAGAACAAAAGTACGTACGAGAATAAAATATAAATTTCAAAATCAAGAAAAATTGAGTTTCTTTTTGTAAAAGAAAACTACGTGATGAAAAATAATATATCAATTTCGAAATTATTAAAAATTGAATTCTTTTTGTAAAACAAAAGTAATGGATCGAAAATAAAATATAAATATCCAAATTACTAAAATTGAGTTCTTTTGTAAAACAAAAGTAGGGATCCAAAATAAAATATAAATTTCAAATTACAAAAATTGAGTTCTTTTGCATAAAACCAAAGTACATATCGAGAATAAAATATAAATATCCAAATTACTAAAAATTGAGTTCTTTTTGTAAAACAAAAGTAGGGATCCAAAATAAAATATCAATTTCGAAATTACTAAAATTGAGTTCTTTTGCATAAAACCAAAGTACATATCGAGAATAAAATATAAAAATCCAAATTATTAAAATTGATTTCTTTTTGTAAAACAAAAGTAGGGATCCAAAATAAAATATAAATTTCAAAACTACAAAAATTGAGTTCTTTGAATAAACCAAAGTACATATCGAGAATAAAATATAAAAATCCAAATTTCTAAACATTGAGTTCTTTTGTAAAACAAAAGTAGGGATCCAAATTAAGATATATATTTCGAATTACAAAAATTAAGTTCTTTTGCATAAAACCAAAGTACATATCCAGAATAAAATATAAATATCCAAATTACTAAAAATTGAGTTCTTTTTGCAAAACAAAAGTAGGGATCCAAAATAAAATATCAATTTCGAAATTACTAAAATTGAGTTCTTTTTGTAAAACAAAAGTAGGGATCCAAAATAAAATATAAATTTCGAAATTACAAAAATTGAGTTCTTTTGCATAAAACCAAAGTACATATCGAGAATAAAATATAGATATCGAAATTACTAAAAATTGAGTTCTTTTGTAAAACTAAAGTAGGGATCCAAAATAAAATATCAATTTCGAAATTACTAAAAATTGAGTTCTTTGCATAGAACAAAAGTACATGACGAGAATAAAATATAAATTTCAAAATCAAGAAAAATTGAGTTTCTTTTGTAAAAGAAAACTACTGGATGAAAAATAATATATCAATTTCGAAATTATTAAAAATTGAATTCTTTTTGTAAAACAAAAGTACTGGATCGAAAATAAAATATAAATATCCAAATTACTAAAAATTGAGTTCTTTTTGTAAAACAAAAGTAGGGATCCAAAATAAAATATAAATTTCGAAATTACAAAAATTGAGTTCTTTGCATAAAACCAAAGTACATATCGAGAATAAAATATAAATATCCAAATTACTAAAATTGAGTTCTTTTTGTAAAACAAAAGTAGGGATCCAAAATAAAATATAAATTTCGAAATTACAAAAAATTGAGTTCTTTTGCATAAAACCAAAGTACATATCGAGAATAAAATATAAAATCCAAATTATTAAAAATTGATTTCTTTTGTAAAACAAAAGTAGGGATCCAAAATAAAATATAAATTTCAAAACTACAAAAATTGAGTTCTTTTGAATAAAACCAAAGTACATATCGAGAATAAAATATAAAAATCCAAATTTCTAAACATTGAGTTCTTTTGTAAAACAAAA
>CM059261.1:6223348-6249142 GCA_030347555.1 Lablab purpureus | reverse complement strand
TAAAACAAAAGTAGGGATCCAAAATAAAATATCAATTTGAAATTATAAAAATTTGAGTTCTTTTGCATAAAACAAAAAGTGAGTATCGAGAACAAAATATAAATTTCAAAATTATGAAAACTTGAGTTTCTTTTTGTAAAACAAAAATACGGATGAAAAATAATATATCAACTTCAAAATTATTAAAAATTGAATGTTTTTGCAAAAAAAAAAGTAACTGGATTGAAAATAAAATATAACTATCGAGATTACTAAAAATTGAGTTCTTTTTGTAAAACAAAAGTAGGGATCCAAAATAAAATATCAATTTGAAAATTACAAAAAATTGAGTTCTTTTGCATAAAACCAAAGTACATATCGAGAATAAAATATAAATATCCAAATGACTAAAAATTAAGTTCTTTTTGTAAAACAAAAGTAGGGATCCAAAATAAAATATCAATTTCGAAATTACAAAAATTTGAGTTCTTTTGCATAAAACAAAAGTACGTATCGAGAATAAAATAAAAATTTCAAAATTATGAAAAATTTAGCTTCTTTTTTGTAAAACAAAACTAGGGATGAAAAATAATATATCAATTTTGAAATTATTAAAAATTGAATTTTCCTTTGTAAAACAAAAGTACGGATCGAAAATAAAATATAAATATCCAAATTACAAAAAATTGAGTTCTTTTTGTAAAACAAAAGTAGGGATCCAAAATAAAATATCAATTTCAAAATTACAAAAAATTGAGTTCTTTTGCATAAAACAAAAGTAAGTATCGAGAATAAAATATAAATTTCAAAATTATGAAAAATTGAGTTTCTTTTTGTAAAACAAAACTACGGATGAAAAATAATATATCAATTTCGAAATTATTAAAAATTGAATTCTTTTGTGAAAGAAAAATGCAGATTCGAAAATAGAATATAAATATCCAAATTAATAAAAATTGAGTTATTTTTGTAAAACAAAAGTAGGGATCCAAAATAAAATATAAATTTCGAAATTACAAAAAATTGTTCCAAAGTACATATCCAGAATAAAATATAGATATCCAAATTACTAAAAATTGAGTTCTTTTTGTAAAACAAAAGTAGGGATCCAAAATAAAATATCAATTTCGAAATTACAAAAAATTGAGTTCTTTTGCATAAAACAAAAGTACGTATCGTGAATAAAATATAAATTTCAAAATTATGAAAAATTGAGTTTCTAAGTAAAACAAAACTACAGATGAAAAATAATATTTCAATTTCGAAATTATTAAAAATTGAATTCTATTTGTGAAACAAAAGTACGGATCGAAAATAAAATATAAATATCAAAATTACTAAAAATTGAGTTCTTTTTGTAAAACAAAAGTAGGGATCAAAAATAGAATTTAAATTTTGAAATTACAAAAATTGATTTCTTTTGCATAAAACCAAAGTACGTATCGTGAATAAAATATAAATATCCAAATTACTAAATATTGAGTTCCTTTTGTAAAACAAAAGTAGGGATCCAAAATAAAATATCAATTTCGAAATTATAAAAATTTGAGTTCTTTTGCATAAAACAAAAGTACGTATCGAGAACAAAATATAAATTTCAAAATTATGAAAACTTGAGTTTCTTTTTTGTAAAACAAAAGTACGGATGAAAAATAATATATCAATTTCAAAATTATTAAAAATTGAATTTTTTTTGCAAAAAAAAAAGTACGGATTGAAAATAAAATATAACTATCGAGATTACTAAAAATTGAGTTCTTTTTGTAAAACAAAAGTAGGGATCCAAAATAAAATATCAATTTGAAAATTACAAAAAATTGAGTTCTTTTGCATAAAACCAAAGTACATATCGAGAATAAAATATAAATATCCAAATGACTAAAAATTAAGTTCTTTTTGTAAAACAAAAGTAGGGATCCAAAATAAAATATCAATTTCGAAATTACAAAAATTTGAGTTCTTTTGCATAAAACAAAGAAATGCGTATCGAGAATAAAATAAAAATTTCAAAATTATGAAAAATTTAGCTTCTTTTTGTAAAACAAAACTAGGGATGAAAAATAATATATCAATTTTGAAATTATTAAAAATTGAATTTTCCTTTGTAAAACAAAAGTACGGATCGAAAATAAAATATAAATATCCAAATTACAAAAAATTGAGTTCTTTTTGTAAAACAAAAGTAGGGATCCAAAATAAAATATCAATTTCAAAATTACAAAAAATTGAGTTCTTTTGCATAAAACAAAAGTAAGTATCGAGAATAAAATATAAATTTCAAAATTATGAAAAATTGAGTTTCTTTTTTGTAAAACAAAACTACGGGATGAAAAATAATATATCAATTTGAAATTATTAAAAATTGAATTCTTTTGTGAAAGAAAAAATGCAGATTCGAAAATAGAATATAAATATCCAAATTAATAAAAATTGAGTTATTTTTGTAAAACAAAAGTAGGGATCCAAAATAAAATATAAATTTCGAAATTACAAGAAATTGTTCCAAAGTACATATCCGAGAATAAAATATAGATATCCAAATTACTAAAAATTGAGTTCTTTTGTAAAACAAAAGTAGGGATCCAAAATAAAATATCAATTTCGAAATTACAAAAAATTGAGTTCTTTTGCATAAAACAAAAGTACGTATCGTGAATAAAATATAAATTTCAAAATTATGAAAAATTGAGTTTCTAAGTAAAACAAAACTACAGATGAAAAATAATATTTCAATTTCGAAATTATTAAAAATTGAATTCTATTTGTGAAACAAAAGTACGGATCGAAAATAAAATATAAATATCAAAATTACTAAAAATTGAGTTCTTTTTGTAAAACAAAAGTAGGGATCAAAAATAGAATTTAAATTTTGAAATTACAAAAAATTGATTTCTTTTGCATAAAACCAAAGTACGTATCGTGAATAAAATATAAATATCCAAATTACTAAATATTGAGTTCCTTTTGTAAAACAAAAGTAGGGATCCAAAATAAAATACAATTTGAAAATTACAAAAAATTGAGTTCTTTTGCATAAAACATAAGTACATATCGAGAATAAAAGATAAATATCCAAATTACTAAAAATCGAGTTCTTTTTGTAAAACAAAAGTAGGGATCCAAAATAAAATATCAATTTCGAAATTACAAAAAATTGAGTTCTTTTGCATAAAACAAAAGTACGTATCGAGAATAAAATATAAATTTCAAAATTATGAAAAAATGCGTTTCTTTATTGTAAAACAAAACTACGGATGGAAAATAATTTATCAATTTCGAAATTATTAAAAATTGAATTCTTTTTGTGAAGCAAAAGTACGAATCGAAAATAAAATATAAATATCCAAATTACTAAAAATTGAGTTCTTTTTGTAAAACAAAAGTAGGGATCCAAAATAAAATATAAATTTCGAAATTACAAAAAATTGAGTTCTTTGCATAAAACCAAAGTGCGTATCGAGAACAAAATATAAATATCCAAATTATTAAAAATTGAGTTCTTTTGGTAAAACAAAACTAGGGATGCAAAATAAAATATCAATTTCGAAATTACAAAAAATTTAGTTCTTTTGCATAAAACCAAAGTACATATCGAGAATAAAATATAAATATCCAAATTACTAAAAATTGAGTTCTTTTTGTAAAGCAAATGTAGGGATCCAAAATAAAATATCAATTTCAAAATACAAAAAATTGAGTTCTTTTGCATAAAACAAAAGTACATATCGAGAATAAAATATAAATTTCAAAATTATGAAAAATTGAGTTTCTTTTTTGTAAAACAAAACTACGGATGACAAATAATATATCAATTTCGAAATTATTAAAAATTGAATTCTTTTGTGAAACAAAAATGCAGATTCGAAAATAGAATATAAATATCAAATTACTAAAAATTGAGTTCTTTTTGTCAAACAAAAGTAGGGATCCAAAAAAAAATATAAACTTCGAAATTACAAAAAATTGTTCCAAAGTACATATCCAGAATAAAATATAAATATCCAAATTACTAAAAATTGAGTTCTTTTTGTAAAACAAAAGTAGGGATCCAAAATAAAATATCAATTTCGAAATTACAAAAAATTGCGTTCTTTTGCATAAAACAAAAGTACGTATCGAGAATAAAATATAAATTTCAAAATTATGAAAAATTGAGTTTCTTTTTTGTAAAACAAAACTACGGATGAAAAATAATATATCAATTTCGAAATTATTAAAAATTGAATTTTTTTTGTAAAACAAAACTACGGATGGAAAATAAAATATAAATATCCAAATTACTAGAAATTGAGTTCTTTTTGTAAAACAAAAGTAGGGATCCAAAATAAAATATCAATTTCAAAATTACAAAAAATTTGAGTTCTTTTGCATAAAACAAAAGTACGTATCGAGAATAAAATATAAATTTCAAAACTATGGAAAATTGAGTTTCCTTTTTGTAAAACAAAACTACGGATGAAAAATAATATATCAAGTTCGAAATTATTAAAAACTGAATTCTATTTGTGAAACAAAAGTACGGATCGAAAATGAAATATATATCCAAATTACTAAAACTTGAGTTCTTTTTTGTAAAATAAAAGTAGGGATCCAAAATAAAATATAAATTTCGAAATTACAAAATATTGAGTTCTTTTGCATAAAACTAAAGTGCATATCGAGAATAAAATATAAATCTCCAAATTACTAAAAATTGAGTTCTTTTTGTAAAACAAAAGTAGGGATCCAAAAGAAAATATAAATTTCGAAATTACAAAAATTTGAGTTCTTTTACATAAAACAAAAGTAAGTATCGAGAATAAAATATAAATTTCAAATTTATGAAAAATTGAGTTTCTTTTTTGTAAAATAAAACTACGAATGAAAAATAATATATCAACTTCGACATTATTAAAAATTGAACTTTTTTTGTAAAACAAGAGGACGGATCGAAAATAAAATATAAATATCCAAATTACTAAAACTTGAGTTCTTTTTGTAAAACAAAAGTAGGGATCCAAAATAAAATATAAATTTCGAAATTACAAAAAATTGAGTTCTTTTGCATAACACCAAAGTATATATCGAGAATAAAATATAAATATCCAAACTACTAAAAATTGAGTTCCTTTTGTCAAACAAAAGTAGGGATCCAAAATAAAATATAAATTTCGAAATTACAAAAAGTTGAGTTCTTTTGCATAAAACCAAAGTACATATCGAGAATAAAATATAAATATCCAAATTACTAAAAATTGAGTTCCTTTTGTCAAACAAAAGTAGGGATCCAAAATAAAATATCAATTTCGAAATTACAAAAATTTGAGTTCTTTTACATAAAACAAAAGCAAGTATCGAGAATAAAATATAAATTTCAAAATTACGAAAAATTGAGTTTCTTTTTTGTAAAACAAAACTACGAATGAAAAATAATATATCAACTTCGAAATTATTAAAAATTGAACTTTTTTTGTAAAACAAGAGTACGGATCGAAAATAAAATATAAATATCCAAATTACTAAAACTTGAGTTCTTTTTGTAAAACAAAAGTAGGGATCCAAAATAAAATATAAATTTCGAAATTACAAAAAATTGAGTTCTTTTGCATAACACCAAAGTATATATCGAGAATAAAATATAAATATCCAAACTACTAAAAATTGAGTTCCTTTTGTCAAACAAAAGTAGGGATCCAAAATAAAATATAAATTTCGAAATTACAAAAGTTGAGTTCTTTTGCATAAAACCAAAGTACATATCGAGAATAAAATATAAATATCCAAATTACTAAAAATTGAGTTCCTTTTGTCAAACAAAAGTAGGGATCCAAAATAAAATATCAATTTCGAAATTACAAAAATTTGAGTTCTTTTGCATAAAACAAAAGTACGTATCGAGAATAAAATATAAATTTCAAAATTATGAAAAATTGAGTTTCTTTTTGTAAAAACAAAACTACGGATGAAAAATAATATATCAATTTCGAAATTATTAAAAACTGAATATTTTTGTAAAAAAAAGTACGGATTGAAAATAAAATATAAATATCCAGATTACTAAAAATTGAGTTCTTTTGTAAAACAAAAGTAGGGACCCAAAATAAAATATAAATTTCGAAATTACAAAAAGTTGAGTTCTTTTGCATAAAACCAAAGTACATATCGAGAATAAAATATAAATATCCAAATTACTAAAAATTGAGTTCTTTTGTAAAACAAAAGTAGGGATCCAAAATAAAATATCAATTTCGAAATTACAAAAATTTGAGTTCTTTTGCATAAAACAAAGAATACGTATCGAGAATAAAATATAAATTTCAAAATTATGAAAAATTGAGTTTCCTTTCTCTAAAACAAAACTACGGATGAAAAATAATATATCAAGTACGAAATTATTAAAAATTCAATTCTATTTACTGAAACAAAGGTACGGATCGAAAATAGAATATAAATATCAAATTACTAAAACTTGAGTATTTTTGTAAAACAAAAGTAGGGATCCAAAATAAAATATCAATTTCGAAATTACAAACAATTGTGTTTTTTGCATAGAACAAAAGTACATATGGAGAATAAAATATAAATATCCAAATTACTAAAAATTGAGTTCCTTTTGTCAAACAAAAGTAGGGATCCAAAATAAAATATAAATTTCGAAATTACAAAAAGTTGAGTTGTTTTGCATAAAACCAAAGTACATATCGAGAATAAAATATAAATATCCAAATTACTAAAAATTGAGTTCCTTTTGTCAAACAAAAGTAGGGATCCAAAATAAAATATCAATTTCGAAATTATAAAAATTTGAGTTCTTTTGCATAAAACAAAAGTACGTATCGAGAATAAAATATAAATTTCAAAATTATGAAAAATTGAGTTTCTTTTTGTAAAACAAAACTACGGATGAAAAATAATATATCAATTTCGAAATTATTAAAAATTGAATATTTTTTGTAAAAAAAATACTGGATTGAAAATAAAATATAAATATCCAGATTACTAAAAATTGAGTTCTTTTTGTAAAACAAAAGTGGGGATCCAAAATAAAATATAAATTTCGAAATTACAAAAAGTTGAGTTCTTTTGCATAAAACCAAAGTACATATCGAGAATAAAATATAAATATCCAAATTACTAAAAATTGAGTGCTTTTTGTAAAACAAAAGTAGGGATCCAAAATAAAATATCAATTTCGAAATTACAAAATATTGAGTTCTTTTGCATAAAACTAAAGTGCATATCGAGAATAAAATATAAATATCCAAATTACTAAAAATTGAGTTCTTTTGTAAAACAAAAGTAGGGATCCAAAAGAAAATATAAATTTCGAAATTACAAAAATTTGAGTTCTTTTACATAAAACAAAAGTAAGTATCGAGAATAAAATATAAATTTCAAAATTACGAAAAATTGAGTTATTTTTTTGTAAAACAAAACTACGAATGAAAAATAATATATCAACTTGAAATTATTAAAAATTGAACTTTTGTTGTAAAACAAGAGTACGGATCGAAAATAAAATATAAATATCCAAATTACTAAAACTTGAGTTCTTTTTGTAAAACAAAAGTAGGGATCCAAAATAAAATATAAATTTCGAAATTACAAAAAATTGAGTTCTTTTGCATAAAACCAAAGTATATATCGAGAATAAAATTTAAATATCCAAATTACTAAAAATGGAGTTCTTTTTGTCAGACAAAAGTAGGGATCCAAAATAAAATATAAATTTCAAAATTACAAAAAGTTGAGTTCTCTTGCATAAAACCAAAGTACATATCGAGAATAAAATATAAATATCCAAATTACTAAAAATTGAGTTCCTTTTGTCAAACAAAAGTAGGGATCCAAAATAAAATATCAATTTCGAAATTACAAAAATTTGAGTTCTTTTGCATAAAACAAAAGTACGTATCGAGAATAAAATATAAATTTCAAAATTATGAAAAATTGAGTTTCTTTTTTGTAAAAACAAAACTACGGATGAAAAATAATATATCAATTTCGAAATTATTAAAAATTGAATATTTTTGTAAAAAAAAGTATGGATTGAAAATAAAATATAAATATCCAGATTACTAAAAATTGAGTTCTTTTTGTAAAACAAAAGTAGGGATCCAAAATAAAATATAAATTTCGAAATTACAAAAAGTTGAGTTCTTTTGCATAAAACCAAAGTACATATCGAGAATAAAATATAAATATCCAAACTACTAAAAATTGAGTTCTTTTTGTAAAACAAAAGTAGGGATCCAAAATAAAATATCAATTTTGAAATTACAAAAATTTGAGTTCTTTTGCATAAAACAAAAGTACGTATCGAGAATAAAATATAAATTTCAAAATTATGAAAAATTGAGTTTCCATTTTCCAAAACAAAACTACGGATGAAAAATAATATATCAAGTTCGAAATTATTAAAAATTCAATTCTATTTACGAAACAAAGGTACGGATCGAAAATAGAATATAAATATCCAAATTACTAAAACTTGACTATTTTTTGTAAAACAAAAGTAGGGATCCAAAATAAAAGATAAATTTCGAAATTACAAAAATTGAGTTCTTTTGCATAAAACCAAAGTACATATGGAGAATAAAATATAAATATCCAAATAACTAAAAATTGAGTTCCTTTTGTCAAACAAAAGTAGGGATCAAAATAAAATATAAATTTCGAAATTACAAAAACTTGAGTTCTTTTGCATGAAACCAAAGTACATATCGAGAATAAAATATAAATATCCAAATTACTAAAAATTGAGTTCATTTTGTGAAACAAAAGTAGGGATCCAAAATAAAATATCAATTTCCAAATTACAAAAATTTGAGTTCTTTTGCATAAAACAAAAGTACGTATCGAGAATAAAATATAAATTTCAAAATTATGAAAAATTGAGTTTCTTTTTTGTAAAACAAAACTACGGATGAAAAATAATATATCAATTTGAAATTATTAAAAATTGAATATTTTTGTAAAAAAAAGTACGGATTGAAAATAAACTATAAATATCAGTTACTAAAAAATTGAGTTCTTTTTGTAAAACAAAAGTAGGGATCCAAAATAAAATATAAATTTCGAAATTACAAAAAGTTGAGTTCTTTTGCATAAAACCAAAGTACATATCGAGAATAAAATATAAATATCCAAATTACTAAAAATTGAGTTCTTTTTGTAAAACAAAAGTAGGGATCCAAAATAAAATATCAATTTCGAAATTACAAAATTTGAGTTCTTTGCATAAAACAAAAAGTACGTATCGAGAATAAAATATAAATTTCAAAATTATGAAAAATTGAGTTTCCTTTTTCTAAAACAAAGCTACGAATGAAAAATAATATATCAAGTTCGAAATTATTAAAAATTGAATTCTATTTGTGAAACAAAAGTATGGATCCAAAATAAAATATAAATATCCAAATTACTAAAACTTGAGTTCTTTTGTAAAACAAAAGTAGGGATCCAAAATAAAATATCAATTTCAAAATTACGAGAAAATTGAGTTCTTTTGCATAAAACAAAAGTACATATCGAGAATAAAATATAAATTTCAAAATTATGAAAAATTGAGTTTCTTTTTGTAAAACAAAACTACGGATGAAAAATAATATATCAATTTCGAAATTATTAAAAATTTAATTCTTTTTGTGAAACAAAAGTAAGGGTCGAAAATAAAATATCAATATCCAAATTACTAAAAATTGAGTTCTTTTTGTAAAACAAAAGTAGGGATCCAAAATAAAATATAAATTTCGAAATTAGAAAATATTGTTCCAAAGTACATATCCAGAACAAAATATAAATATCGAAATTACTAAAAATTGAGTTCTTTTTGTAAAACAAAAGTAGGGATCCAAAATAAAATATCAATTTCGAAATTACAAAAAATTGAGTTCTTTTGCATAAAACAAAAGTACATATCGAGAATAAAATTTAAATTTCAAAATTATAAAAAATTGAGTTTCTTTTTTGTAAAACAAAACTACGGGTGAAAAATAATATATCAATTTCGAAATTATTAAAAATTGAATTCTTTTGTGAAACAAAAGTGCTGAGTCGAAAATAGAATATAAATATCCAAATTACTAAAAATTGAGTTCTTTTGTAAAACAAAAGTAGGGATCCAAAAAAATATAAATTTCGAAATTACAAAAAATTGTTCCAAAGTACATATCCAGAATAAAATATAAATATCCAAATTACAAAAAATTTAGTTCTTTTTGTTAAACAAAAGTAGGGATCCAAAATAAAATATCAATTTCGAAATTACAAAAAATTGCGTTCTTTTACATAAAACAAAACTACGTATCGAGAATAAAATATAAATTTCAAAATTATGAAAAATTGAGTTTCTTTTTTGTAAAACAAAACTACGGATGAAAATAATATATCAACTTCGAAATTATTAAAAATTGAATTTTTTTTGTAAAACAAAACTACGGATCGCAAATAAAATATAAATATCCAAATTGCTAAAAATTGAGTTCTTTTTGTAAAACAAAAGTAGGGATCCAAAATAAAATATCAATTTCGAAAATACAACAATTTGAGTTCTTTTGCATAAAACAAAAGTACGTATTGAGAATAAAATCAAATTTTAAAATTATGAAAAATTGAGTTTCTTTTTTGTAAAACAAAACTACGGATGAAAAATAATATATCAATTTCGAAATTATTAAAAATTTAATTCTTTTTGTGAAACAAAAGTAAGGGTCGAAAATAAAATATCAATATCCAAATTACTAAAAATTGAGTTCTTTTTGTAAAACAAAAGTAGGGATCCAAAATAAAATATAAATTTCGAAATTAGAAAATATTGTTCCAAAGGACATATCAGAACAAAATATAAATATCCAAATTACTAAAAATTGAGTTCTTTTTGTAAAACAAAAGTAGGGATCCAAAATAAAATATCAATTTCGAAATTACAAAAAATTGAGTTCTTTTGCATAAAACAAAAGTACATATCGAGAATAAAATATAAATTTCAAAATTATGAAAAATTGAGTTTCTTTTTTGTAAAACAAAACTACGGATGAAAAATAATATATCAATTTCGAAATTATTAAAAATTGAATTCTTTTTGTGAAACAAAAGTACGGATCGAAAATAAAATATAAATATCCAAATTACTAAAAATTGAGTTCTTTTTGTAAAACAAAAGTAGGGATCCAAAAAAAAATATAAATTTCGAAATTACAAAAAATTGTTCCAAAGTACACATCCAGAATAAAATATAAATATCCAAATTACAAAAAATTTAGTTCTTTTGTTAAACAAAAGTAGGGATCCAAAATAAAATATCAATTTCGAAATTACAAAAAATTGCGTTCTTTTACATAAAACAAAACTACGTATCGAGAATAAAATATAAATTTCAAAATTATGAAAAATTGAGTTTCTTTTTTGTAAAACAAAACTACGGATGAAAAATAATATATCAACTTCGAAATTATTAAAAATTGAATTTTTTTTGTAAAACAAAACTACGGATCGCAAATAAAATATAAATATCAAATTGCTAAAAATTGAGTTCTTTTTGTAAAGCGAAAGTAGGGATCCAAAATAAAATATCAATTTCGAAAAATACAACAATTTGAGTTCTTTTGCATAAAACAAATGTACGTATTGAGAATAAAATCAAATTTTAAAATTATGAAAAATTGAGTTTCTTTTTTGTAAAACAAAACTACGGATGAAAAATAATATATCAATTTCGAAATTATTAAAAATTGAATTTTTTTTGTAAAACAAAAGTATAGATCGAAAATAAAATATAAATATCCAGGTTACTAAAGATTGAGTTCTTTTTGTAAAACAAAAGTAGGGATCCAAAATAAAATATAAATTTCGAAACTACAAAAAATTTTGTTCTTTTGCATAAAACCAAAGTACATATCGAGAATAAAATATAAACATCCAAATTACTAAAAATTGAGTTCGTTTTGTAAAACAAAAGTAGGGATCCAAAATAAAATATCAATTTCAAATTACAAAAATTTGAGTTCTTTCCCATAAAACAAAAGTACGTATCGAGAATAAAATACAAATTTCAAAATTATGAAAAATTGAGTTTCTTTTTTGTAAAACAAAACTACGGATGAAAAATAATATATGAACTTCGAAATTGCTAAAAATTTAATTTTTTTTGTAAAACCAAAGTACGGAACGAAAATAAATTACAAATATCAAATTACTAAAAATTGAGTTCTTTTGTAAAACAAAAGTAGGGATCCAAAATAAAATATCAATTTCAAATTACAAAAATTTGAGTTCTTACGCACTAAAACAAAAGTACGTATCGAGAATAAAATATAAATTTCAAAATTATGAAAAATTGAGTTTCTTTTTGTAAAACCAAACTACGGATGAAAAATAATATATCAATTTTGAAATTATTAAAATTGAATTCTTTTACGTGAATCAAAAGTATGGATCGAAAATAAAATATAAATATCCAAATTACTAACAATTGAGTTCTTTTTGTAAAACAAAAGTAGGGATCCAAAATAAAATATAAATTTTGAAATTATGAAAAATTGAGCTTCTTTTCTAAAACAAAACTACGGATGAAAAATAATATATCAACTTCGAAATTATTAAAAATTGAATTTTTTTGTAAAACAAAAGTACGGATCGAAAATAAAATATAAATGTACAAATTACTAAAGATTGAGTTCTTTTGTAAAACAAAAGTAGGGATCAAATTAAAATATAAATTTCTAAATTACAAAAAATTGAGTTCTTTTCAATCAAACCAAAGTACATATCGAGAATAAAATATAAATATCCAAATTACTAAAAATTGAGTTCTTTTTGTAAAACAAAAGTAGGGATCCAAAAATCAAATTATCAATTTCGAAATTACAAAAAATTGAGTTCTTTTGCATAAAACCAAAGTACATATCAAGAATAAAATATAAATATCCAAATTATTAAAAATTGAGTTCTTTTGTAAAACAAAAGTAGGTATCCAAAATAAAATATAAATTTTAAAATTACAAAAAATTGAGTTCTTTTGCATAAAACCAAAGTACATCGAGAATAAAATATAAATATCCAAATTACTAAAAATTGTGTTCTTTTGCATAAAACCAAAGTACATAAAATATCCATTTCGAAATTACAAAAAATTGAGTTCTTTTGCATAAAACAAAAGTACGTATCGAGAATAAAATATAAATTTAAAAATTATGAAAAATTGAGTTTCTTTTTGTAAAACAAAACTACGGATGAAAAATAATATATCAATTTCGAAATTATTAAAAATTGAATTCTTTTTGTAAAACAAAAGGACGGATCGAAAATAAAATATAAATATCTAGATTACTAAAAATTGAGTTCTTTTGTAAAACAAAAGTAGGGATCCAAAATAAAATATCAATTTCGAAATTACAAAAATTTGAGTTCTTTTCCATAAAACAAAAGTACGTATCGAGAATAAAATATAAATTTGAAAATTATGAAAAGTTGAGTTTCTTTTTCGTAAAACAAAACTACGTATGAAAAATAATATATCAACTTGAAATTATTAAAAATTGAATTTTTTGTAAAACAAAAGTACGGATCGAAAATAAAATATAAATGTCAAATTACTAAAAATTGAGTTCTTTTTGTAAAACAAAAGTACGGATCCAAAATTAAAATATAAATTTCGAAATTACAAAAAATTGAGTTCTTTTGCATAAAACCAAAGTACATATCGAGAATAAAATATAAATATCAAATTACTAAAAATTTAGTTCATTTTGTAAAATCAAAAGTAGGGATCCAAAATAAAATATCAATTTCGAAATTACAAAAAATTGAGTTCTTTTGCATAAAACCAAAGCACATAACGAGAATAAAATATAAATATCCAAATTACTAAAAATTGAGTTCTTTTTGTAAAACAAAAGTAGGGATCAAAATAAAATATCAATTTCGAAATTACAAAAAATTGAGTTCTTGGCATAAAACCAAAGTACATATCGGGAATCAAATATAATATCCAAATTACTAAAAATTGTATTCTTTTGCATAAAACCAAAGTACATAAAATATCCATTTCGAAATTCCAAAATTGAGTTCTTTTGCATAAAACAAAATAAAGTATCGAGAATAAAATATAAATTTCAAATTTATGAAAAATTGAGTTTCTTTTTGTAAAAACAAAACTACGAATGAAAAATAATATATCAACTTGAAATTATTAAAAATTGAATTTTTTTGTAAAACAAAAGTACTGGATCGAAAATAAAATATAAATATCCAAATTACTAAAAATTGAGTTCTTTTTGTAAAACAAAAGTAGGGATCCAAAATAAAATATAAATTTTGAAATTACAAAAAATTGAGTTCTTTTGCATAAAACCAAAGTACATATCGAGAATAAAATATAAATATCCAAATTACTAAAAATTGAGTTCTTTTTTGTAAAACAAAAGTAGGGATCCAAAATAAAATATAAATTTTGAAATTACAAAAAATTGAGTTCTTTTGCATAAAACCAAAGTACGTATCGAGAATAAAATATAAATTTCAAAATTATGAAAAATTGATTTCTCTTTTGTAAAACAAAATTAGGGATCCAAAATAAAATATCAATTCGAAATTACACAAAATTGAGTTCTTTTGCATAAAACAAAAATACGTATCGAGAATAAAATAAAAATATCAAAATTATGAAAAATTTAGCTTCTTTTATGAAACAAAACTACGGATGAAAAATAATATATCAATTTTGAAATTATTAAAAATTGAATTTTCCTTTGTAAAACAAAAGTGCGGATCGAAAATAAAATATAAATATCCAAATTACTAAAAATTGAGTTCTTTTTGTAAAACAAAAGTAGGGATCCAAAATAAAATATCAATTTCGAAATTACAAAAATTGAGTTCTTTTGCATAAAACAAAAGTAAGTATCGAGAATAAAATATAAATTTCAAAATTATGAAAAATTGAGTTTCTTTTTTGTAAAAGCGAAACTACGGATGAAAAATAATTTATCAATTTCGAAATTATTAAAAATTGAATTCTTTTGTGAAACAAAAGTACGGGTCGAAAATAAAATATAAATATCCAAATTACTAAAAATTGAGTTCTTTTTGTAAAACAAAAGTAGGGATCCATAATAAAATATCAATTTCGAAATTACAAAAAATTGTTCCAAAGTACATATCCAGAATAAAAAATAAATATCCAAATTACTAAAAATTGAGTTCTTTTGTAAAACAAAAGTAGGGATCCAAAATAAAATATCATATTCGAAATTACAAAAATTTAGTTCTTTTGCATAAAACAAAAGTACGTACCGAGAATAAAATATAAATTTTAAAATTATGAAAAATTGAGTTTCTTTTTGTAAAACAAAGCTGCAGATGAAAAATAATATTTGAATTTCGAAATTATTAAAAATTGAATTCTATTTGTGAAACAAAAGTACGGATCGAAAATAAAATATAAATATCCAAATTACTAAAAATTGAGTTCTTTTTGTAAAACAAAAGTAGGGATCGAAAATAAAATATAAATTTCGAAATTACAAAAAATTGATTTCTTTTGCATAAAACAAAAGTACGTATCGTGAATAAAATATAAATATCCAAATTACTAAATATTGAGTTCTTTTTGTAAAACAAAATTAGGGATCCAAAATAAAATATCAATTTCGAAATTACAAGAGATTGAGTTCTTTTGCATAAAACCAAAGTACATATCGAGAATAAAATATAAATATCCAAATTACTAAAAATTGAGTTCTTTTTGCATAAAACAAAAGTAGGGATCCAAAATAAAATATAAATTTCGAAATTACAAAAAATTGATTTCTTTTGCATAAAACCAAAAGTACATATCGAGAATAAAATATAAATATCCAAATTACTAAAAATTGAGTTCTTTTTGTAAAACAAAAGTAGGGATCCAAAATAAAATATCAATATCAAAATTACAAAAAATTGAGTTCTTTTGCATAAAACCCAAGTACATATCGAGAATAAAATATAAATATCCAAATTACTAAAAATTGAGTTCTTTTTGTAAAACAAAAGTAGGGATCCAAAATAAAATATCAATTTAAAAAATTACAAAAAATTGAGTTTTTGCATAAAACAAAAGTACGTATCGAGAATAAAATATAAATTTCAAAATTATGAAAAATTGAGTTTCTTTTTTGTAAAACAAAACTACGGATGAAAAATAGTATATCAATTTCGAAATTATTAAAAATTGAATTCTTTTTGTGAAATAAAGAAATGCAGGTTCGAAAATAAAATATCAATATCTAAATTACTAAAAATTGATTTCTTTTGTAAAACAAAAGAAGGGATCCAAAATAAAATATAAATTTCGAAATTACAAAAAATTGAGTTCTTTTGCACAAAACCAAAGTACATATCGAGAAGAAAATATAAATATCCAAATTACTAAAAATTGAGTTCTTTTTGTAAAACAAAAGTAGGGATCCAAAATAAAATATCAATTTCGAAATTACAAAAAATTGAGTTCTTTTGCATAAAACAAAAAGTACGTATCGAGAATAAAATATAAATTTCAAAATTATGAAAAATTGAGTTTCTTTTTTGTAAAACAAAACTACGGATGAAAAATAATATATCAATTTGAAATTATTAAGAATTGAATTCTTTTGTGAAAATAAAAATGCTGATTCGAAAATAAAATATCAATATCTAAATTACTAAAAATTGAGTTCTTTTTGTAAAACAAAAGTAGGGATCCAAAATAAAATATAAATTTTGAAATTACAAAAAATTGAGTTCTTTTGCACAAAACCAAAGTACATATCGAGAATAAAATATAAATATCAAATTACTAAAAATTGAGTTCTTTTTGTAAAACAAAAGTAGGGATCCAAAATAAAATATAAATTTCGAAATTACAAAAAATTGATTTCTTTTGCATAAAACCAAAGTACGTATCGTGAATAAAATATAAATATCAAATTACTAAATATTGAGTTCTTTTTGTAAAACAAAATTAGGGATCAAAATAAAATATAAATTTCGAAATTAAAAAAATTGAGTTCTTTTGCATAAAACCAAAGTACATATCGAGAATAAAATATAAATATCCAAATTACTAAAAATTGAGTTCTTTTTGTAAAACAAAAGTAGGGATCCAAAATAAAATATCAATTTCGAAATTACAAAAAATTGATTTCTTTTGCATAAAACCAAAAGTACGTTATCTTGAATAAAATATAAATGTCAAATTACTAAATATTGAGTTCTTTTTGTAAAACAAAAGTAGGGATCCAAAATAAAATATCAATTTCGAAATTACAAAAAATTGAGTTCTTTTGCATAAAACAAAAAGTACGTATCGAGAATAAAATATAAATTTCAAAATTATGAAAAATTGAGTTTCTTTTTTGTAAAACAAAACTACGGATGAAAAATAGTATATCAATTTCGAAATTATTAAAAATTGAATTCTTTTGTGAAATAAAAATGCGAATTCGAAAATAAAATATCAATATCTAAATTACTAAAAATTGATTTCTTTTGTAAAACAAAAGTAGGGATCCAAAATAAAATATAAATTTCGAAATTACAAAAAATTGAGTTCTTTTGCACAAAACCAAAGTACATATCCAGAATAAAATATAAATATCCAAATTACTAAAAATTGAGTTCTTTTTGTAAAACAAAAGTAGGGATCCAAAATAAAATATCAATTTCGAAATTACAAAAAATTGAGTTCTTTTGCATAAAACCAAGCTACATATCGAGAATAAAATATAAATATCCAAATTACTAAAAATTGAGTTCTTTTTGTAAAACAAAAGTAGGGATCCAAAATAAAATATCAATTTCGAAATTACAAAAATTTGAGTTCTTTTGCATAAAACAAAAGTACGTATCGAGAATAAAATATAAATTTCAAAATTATGAAAAATTGAGTTTCTTTTTTGTAAAACAAAACTACGGACGAAAAATAATATATCAATTTCGAAATTATTAAAAATTGAATTCTTTTTGTGAAATAAAAATGCAATTCGAAAATAAAATATCAATATCTAAATTACTAAAAATTGATTTCTTTTGTAAAACAAAAGTAGGGATCCAAAATAAAATATAAATTTCGAAATTACAAAAAATTGAGTTCTTTTGCACAAAACCAAAGTACATATCGAGAATAAAATATAAATATCCAAATTACTAAAAATTGAGTTCTTTTTGTAAAACAAAAGTAGGGATCCAAAATAAAATATCAATTTCGAAATTATTTGAAATTGAATTCTTTTAATGAAACAAAAGTACGGAGGCGAAAATAAAATATAAATATCAAATTACTAAAAATTGAGTTCTTTTTGTAAAACAAAAGTAGGGATCCAAAATAATATATCAATTTCGAAATTACAAAAATTTGAGTTCTTTTGCATAAAACAAAAGTACGTATCGAGAATAAAATATAAATTTCAAAATTATGAAAAATTGAGTTTCTTTTTTGTAAAACAAAACTACGGATGAAAAATAATATATCAATTTCGAAATTATTAAAAATTGAATTCTTTTTGTGAAGTAAAGAAGTGCGAGTCGAAAATAAAATATCAATATCTAAATTACTCAAAATTGATTTCTTTTTGTAAAACAAAAGTAGGGATCCAAAATAAAATATAAATTTCGAAATTACAAAAAATTGAGTTCTTTTGCATAAAACCAAAGTACATATCGAGAATAAAATATAAATATCCAAATTACTAAAAATTGAGTTCTTTTTGTAAAACAAAAGTAGGGATCCAAAATAAAATATCAATTTCGAAATTACAAAAAATTGATTTCTTTTGCATAAAACCAAAGTACGTATCTTGAATAAAATATAAATGTCCAAATTACTAAATATTGAGTTCTTTTGCATAAAACCAAAGTACATATCGAGAATAAAATATAAATGTCCAAATTACTAAAAATTGAGTTCTTTTTGTAAAACAAAAGTAGGGATCCAAAATAAAATATCAATTTCGAAATTACAAAAAATTGAGTTCTTTTGCATAAAACAAAAGTACATTATCAAGAATAAAATATAAATTTCAAAATTATGAAAAATTGAGTTTCTTTTTGTAAAACAAAACTACGGATGAAATATAATATATCAATTTCGAAAGTATTAAAAATTGAGTTCTTTTGCATAAAACCAAAGTACATATCGAGAATAAAATATAAATATCAAAATTACTAAAAATTGAGTTCTATTTGTAAAACAAAAGTAGGGATCCAAAATAATATGTCAATTTCGAAATTACAAAAAATTGAGTTCTTTTGCATAAAACCAAAGTACGTATCGAAAATAAAGATAAATTTGAAAATTATGAAAAATTGAGCTTCTTTTTTGTAAAACAAAAGGAGGGATCCAAAATAAAATATCAATTTCGAAATTATTTGAAATTGAATTCTTTTGTGAAACAAAAGTACTGAAGCGAAAATAAAATATAAATATCCAAATTACTAAAAATTGAGTTCTTTTTGTAAAACAAAAGTAGGGATCCAAAATAAAATATCAATTTCGAAATTACAAAAAATTGAGTTCTTTTGCATAAAACCAAAGTACATATCGAGAATAAAATATAAATATCCAAATTATTAAAAATTGAGTTCTTTTGTAAAGCAAATGTAGGGATCAAAAGAAAATATCAATTTCAAAATACAAAAAATTGAGTTCTTTTGCATAAAACAAAAGTACGTATCGAGAATAAAATATAAATTTCAAAATTATGAAAAATTGAGTTTCTTTTTTGTAAAACAAAACTACGGATGAAAAATAATATATCAATTTCGAATATTATTAAAAATTGAATTCTTTTTGTAAAACAAAAGTACGGATCGAAAATAAAATATAAATATCCAAATTACTAAAAATTGAGTTCTTTTTGTAAAACAAAAGTAGGGATCCAAAATAAAATATCAATTTCAAAATTACAAAAAATTGAGTTATTTTGCATAAAACAAAAATACGTCTCGAGAATAAAATATAAATTTCAAAGTTATGAAAAATTGAGTTTCTTTTTGTAAAACAAAACTACGGATGAGAAATAATATATCAATTTCGAAATTATTAAAAATTGAATTCTTTTTGTGAAACAAAAGTACGGATCGAAAATAAAATATAAATATCCAAATTACTAAAAATTGAGTTCTTTTTGTAAAACAAAAGTAGGGATCCAAAATAAAATGTCAATTTCGAAATTACAAAAAATTGAGTTCTTTTGCATAAAACCAAAGTACATATCGAGAATAAAATATAAATATCCAAATTACTAAACATTGAGTTCTTTTTGTAAAACAAAAGTAGGGATCCAAAATAAAATATAAATTTCGAAATTACAAAAAATTGAGTTCTTTTGCATAAAACCAAAGTACATATCGAGAATAAAATATAAATATCAAATTACTAAAAATTGAGTTCTTTTTGTAAAACAAAAGTAGGGATCCAAAATAAAATATCAATTTCGAAATTACAAAAAATTGATTTCTTTTGCATAAAACCAAAGTACGTATCTTGAATAAAATATAAATGTCCAAATTACTAAATATTGAGTTCTTTTGCATAAAACCAAAGTACATATCGAGAATAAAATATAAATATCCAAATTACTATAAGTTGAGTTCTTTTTGTAAAACAAAAGTAGACATCCAAAATAAATATCAATTTCAAAATTTCAAAAAATTGAGTTCTTTTGCATAAAACCAAAGTACATATCCAGAATAAAATATAAATATCCAAATTACTAAATATTGAGTTCTTTTTGTAAAACAAAAGTAGGGATCCAAAATAAAATATCAATTTCGAAATTACAAAAAATTGAGTTCTTTTGCATAAAACAAAAGTACGTATCAAGAATAAAATATAAATTTCAAAATTATGAAAAATTGAGTTTCTTTTTGTAAAACAAAACTACGGATGAAATATAATATATCAATTTCGAAAGTATTAAAAATTGAGTTCTTTTGCATAAAACCAAAGTACATATCGAGAATAAAATATAAATATCAAAATTACTAAAAATTGAGTTCTATTTGTAAAACAAAAGTAGGGATCCAAAATAATATGTCAATTTCGAAATTACAAAAAATTGAGTTCTTTTGCATAAAACCAAAGTACGTATCGAAAATAAAAGATAAATTTGAAAATTATGAAAAATTGAGCTTCTTTTTTGTAAAACAAAAGGAGGGATCCAAAATAAAATATCAATTTCGAAATTATTTGAAATTGAATTCTTTTTGTGAAACAAAAGTACGAGCGAAAATAAAATATAAATATCCAAATTACTAAAAATTGAGTTCTTTTTGTAAAACAAAAGTAGGGATCCAAAATAAAATATCAATTTCGAAATTACAAAAAATTGAGTTCTTTTGCATAAAACCAAAGTACATATCGAGAATAAAATATAAATATCCAAATTATTAAAAATTGAGTTCTTTTGTAAAGCAAATGTAGGGATCAAAAGAAAATATCAATTTCAAAATTACAAAAAATTGAGTTATTTTGCATAAAACAAAGAAGTACGTATCGAGAATAAAATATAAATTTCAAAATTATGAAAAATTGAGTTTCTTTTTTGTAAAACAAAACTACGGATGAAAAATAATATATCAATTTCGAAATTATTAAAAATTGAATTCTTTTTGTGAAACAAAAGTACGGATCGAAAATAAAATATAAATATCCAAATTACTAAAAATTGAGTTCTTTTTGTAAAACAAAAGTAGGGATCCAAAATAAAATGTCAATTTCGAAATTACAAAAAATTGAGTTCTTTTGCATAAAACCAAAGTACATATCGAGAATAAAATATAAATATCCAAATTACTAAAAATTGAGTTCTTTTTGTAAAACAAAAGTAGGGATCCAAAATAAAATATCAATTTCGAAATTACAAAAAATTGAGTTCTTTTTCATAAAACCAAAGTACATATCGAGAATAAAATATAAATATCCAAATTACTAAACATTGAGTTCTTTTTGTAAAACAAAAGTAGGGATCCAAAATAAAATATCAATTTCGAAATTACAAAAAGTTGAGTTCTTTTGCATAAAACCAAACTACATATCGAGAATAAAATATAAATATCCAAACTACTAAAAATTGAGTTCTTTTTGTAAAACAAAAGTAGGGATCCAAAATAAAATATCAATTTCAAAATTAAAAAAATTTAGTTCTTTTGTATAAAACAAAGAAATGCGTTATCGAGAATAGAATATAAATTTTAAAATTATGAAAAATTGAGCTTCTTTTTTGTAAAACAAAAGTAGGGATCCAAAATAAAATATCAATTTTGAAATTATTAAAATTGAATTCTTTTTGTGAAACAAAAAGTACGGAGACGAAAAGAAAATATAAATATCCAAATTACTAAAAATTGAGTTCTTTTTGTAAAACAAAAGTAGGGATCCAAAATAAAATATCAATTTGAAATTACAAAAAATTGAGTTCTTACGCATAAAACCAAAGTACATATCGAGAATAAAATATAAATATCCAAATTACTATAAATTGAGTTCTTTTTGTAAAACAAAAGTAGAGATCCAAAATAAATATCAATTTCAAAATTTGAAAAAATTGAGTTCTTTTGCATAAAACCAAAGTACATATCGAGAATAAAATATAAATATCCAAATTACTAAAAATTGAGTTCTTTTTGTAAAACAAAAGTAGGGATCCAAAATAAAATATCAATTTCGAAATTACAAAAAAGTTGAGTTCCTTTGCATAAAACAAAAGTACGTCTCGAGAATAAAAGATAAATTTCAAAATTATGAAAAATTGAGCTTCTTTTTTGTAAAACAAAAGTAGGGATCCAAAATAAAATATCAATTTCGAAATTATTAAAAATTGAATTCTTTTTGTGAAACAAAAGTACGGAGCGAAAATAAAATATAAATATCCAAATTACTTGAAAGTTGAGTTCTTTTAAGTAAAACAAAAGTAGGGATCCAAAATAAAATATCAATTTCGAAATTACAAAAAATTGAGTTCTTTTGCATAAAACCAAAGTACATATCGAGAATAAAATATAAATATCCAAATTACTAAACATTGAGTTGTTTTTGTAAAACAAAAGTAGGGATCCAAAATAAAATATCAATTTCGGAATTACAAAAAATTGAGTTCTTCTGCATAAGACGAAAGTACATATCGAGAATAAAGTATAAATATCCAAATTACTATAAATTGAGTTCTTTTTGTAAAACAAAAGTAGAGATCCAAAATAAATATCAATTTCAAAATTTCAAAAAATTGAGTTCTTTTGCATAAAACCAAAGTACATATCCAGAATAAAATATAAATATCCAAATTACTAAAAATTGAGTTCTTTTTGTAAAACAAAAGTAGGGATCCAAAATAAAATATCAATTTCGAAATTACAAAAAGTTGAGTTCTTTTGCATAAAACAAAAGTACGTCTCGAGAATAAAAGATAAATTTCAAAAATTATGAAAAATTGAGCTTCTTTTTTGTAAAACAAAAGTAGGGATCCAAAATAAAATATCAATTTTGAAATTATTAAAAATTGAATTCTTTTTGTGAAACAAAAGTGCGGAGCGAAAATAAAATATAAATATCCAAATTACTGAAAGTTGAGTTCTTTTCGTAAAACAAAAGTAGGGATCCAAAATAAAATATCAATTTCGAAATTACAAAAAATTGAGTTCTTCATAAAACCAAAGTACATATCGAGAATAAAATATAAATATCCAAATTACTAAACATTGAGTTCTTTTTGTAAAACAAAAGTAGGGATCCAAAATAAAATATCAATTTCGAAATTACAAAAAGTTGAGTTCTTTTGCATAAAACCAAACAACATATCGAGAATAAAAGATAAATTTCAAAATTATGAAAAATTGAGCTTCTTTTTGGTAAAACAAAAGTAGGGATCCAAAATAAAATATCAATTTCGAAATTATTAGAAATCGAATTCTTTTTGTGAAACAAAAGCACGGAGCGAAAATAAAATATAAATATCCAAATTACTAAAAATTTAGTTCTTTTTGTAAAACAAAAGTAGGGATCCAAAATAAAATATCAATTTCAAAATTACAAAAAAATTGAGTTATTTTGCATAAAACAAGAAATACGTATCGAGAATAAAATATAAATTTCAAAATTATGAAAAATTGAGTTTCTTTTTGTAAAAACAAAACTACGGATGAGAAATAATATATCAATTTCGAAATTATTAAAAATTTAATTCTTTTTGTGAAACAAAAGTACGGATCGAAAATAAAATATAAATATCCAAATTACTAAAAATTGAGTTTTTTTTGTAAAACAAAATTAGGGATCCAAAATAAAATATCAATTTGAAATTACAAAAAAATTGATTTCTTTTGCATAAAACTAAAGTACATATCGAGAATAAAATATAAATATCCAAATTACTAAAAATTGAGTTCTTTTTGTAAAACAAAAGTAAGGATCCAAAATAAAATATCAATTTCGAAATTACAAAAAATTGAGTTCTTTTGCATAAAACCAAAGTACATATCGAGAATAAAATATAAATATCCAAATTACTAAAAATTGAGTTCTTTTTGTAAAACAAAAGTAGGGATCCAAAATAAAATATCAATTTCGAAATTACAAAAAGTTGAGTTCTTTTGTATAAAACCAAACTACATATCGAGAATAAAATATAAATATCCAAACTACTAAAAATTGAGTTCTTTTTGTAAAACAAAAGTAGGGATCCAAAATAAAAGATCAATTTCAAAATTAAAAAAATTTAGTTCTTTTGTATAAAATAAAAGTACGTATCGAGAATAGAATATAAATTTTAAAATTATGAAAAATTGAGCTTCTTTTTTGTAAAACAAAAGTACGGATCCAAAATAAAATATCAATTTCGAAATTATCAAAAATTGAATTCTTTCTATGAAACAAAAGTACGGAGCGAAAAGAAAATATAAATATCCAAATTACTGAAAGTTGAGTTCTTTTCGTAAAACAAAAGTAGGGATCCAAAATAAAATATCAATTTCGAAATTACAAAAAATTGAGTTCTTCTGCATAAAACCAAAGTACATTTCGAGAATAAAATATAAATATCCAAATTACTATAAGTTGAGTTCTTTTTGTAAAACAAAAGTAGACATCCAAAATAAATATCAATTTCAAAATTTCAAAAAATTGAGTTCTTTTGCGTAAAACCAAAGTACATATCCAGAATAAAATATAAATATCCAAATTACTGAAAATTGAGTTCTTTTTGTATAACAAAAGTAGGGATCCAAAATAAAATATCAATTTCGAAATTACAAAAAAGATGAGTTCTTTTGCATAAAACAAAGAAGTACGTCTCGAGAATAAAAGATAAATTTCAAAATTATGAAAAATTGAGCTTCTTTTTTGTAAAACAAAAGTAGGGATCCAAAATAAAATATCAATTTCGAAATTATTAAAAGTTGAATTCTTTTTGTGAAACAAAAGTACGGAGCGAAAATAAAATATAAATATCCAAATTACTGAAAATTGAGTTCTTTTCGTAAAACAAAAGTAGGGATCCAAAATAAAATATCAATTTCGAAATTACAAAAAATTGAGTTCTTTTTCATAAAACCAAAGTACATATCGAGAATAAAATATAAATATCCAAATTACTAAACATTGAGTTCTTTTTGTAAAACAAAAGTAGGGATCCAAAATAAAATATCAATTTCGAAATTACAAAAGGTTGAGTTCTTTTGCATAAAACCAAACTACATATCGAGAATAAAAGATAAATTTCAAAATTATGAAAAATTGAGCTTCTTTTTCGTAAAACAAAAGTAGGTATCCAAAATAAAATATCAATTTCGAAATTATTAGAAATCGAATTCTTTTTGTGAAACAAA